>JABFPB010001776.1:0-23341 GCA_022817645.1 Ceratoteleas bidentatus
ATAAGTCCAATTTTTATTTGTCCCATTTTTATTTGCCTCAAATTTATATGTTCAATTTTAAATGTCCAATTCTTGTTCGACCGATTTTTATTTGCCCCAAAAATATTGTCCAAATCGGTGTTTGTCCGCATTTTATATTAGCTATCCAACATTTGCCTGGAAATTTTTTTTTCCTAAAATTATAATACAGTTTGTACTTGCTTATTAATACAAGGAAAGTTCGTCGCTTAAATGAAATCTGTTTGCCGAATCTTACTTCATATCGATAGAAATTAAAGAATCAAATTGATTTCTACTGGAATGAGTGCAAAATTTCGCCATTATTTTGGCACTGTAGTCGATGATTGCTTAGTCTACTGAGTAGACTTGAACTCCTCATGAATTTTCAGTTTCCTTCATAAAATGGTCCCTACTCATCATAAAATTCTAGAAAAGGCTAATTCCACTCGTTCTTCAATTTCACGTAAACCCCTTTTGGATCGATAAAAAATTGTCATATGAATAGGATACGGAAGCATCTCCCTTTTAATCCAAAACATATTTTGAAAACCCACAATCTGACTTCCTGACTTTAAATCAATAACGCCGATCATTCAATTCGAATCACCGAAACCTTTCCTCTTCTTCACAAATGTGCTCCCCCTAGGAAGTTATGCAGGTCCTATTGTCCCAACCGACAATTTCGGGCGTCTCGTTCGACTGCCGCGATAGGGTTCAAAGACAAATGAGCGCCGGGCGATCGGATTCGGGGCGATTTCCTTACAAATCGCAATTGCAAAGAGCAATTTTGCGGTAGAAAATATGGTATGTCACGAGCCCGCCCTAATCCTTGCTGGGAAGGCGAAAGGCACGTGTCATTTTCCCGCGTGCTTTGCGCCATACATCACGGGGGTCTGACGTCGCCCCAAAATCCACCCTGTCCATCCTTTCTGGCACGCTCACACCCCGAGCCGGATAAATGCCTCGCGCATTGTTTCACATACTATCGTCTGCGATTATCACGGCTTGTCCCATTCGCATTTTCAGCCTTCACCTACGGCAGTTCATCTTACTAAACCGACCGGAATTATGATCGTCTGATTATTCGGATGATCATTCGCTTGCGATTCATCAAGCCTCTCAGATTTTATTGTTTTTTTTTCTAGCAGGGAAACGAAATGGCTGCCAAATGGTACTTGAGATGAAATTAAGAACCATCCCGAGGAACATTACGGAGGAAGCGAGAAGAGTAAAGCAGGCGTATTGTGGCACCTAAAACTTTTGCATCACTTTTGGTCTGCCTTTGGGATTAACATTGACGATTTGCTACGATGGTCTTTAAAGAAGTTAACGCTGAATACTTTCTTAAGCAGCAGTATAAAGGAAGGGAGTTGAATGAAAAATGCACTTAACATTTTTGCATCACTTTTGAATCTGCCTTTGAGATTTACATTGATGATTTGCATTAACGGCAATTGGAAGGAGGTAATGAGCGTTTACCATGGAGAAAAAAATGCGGAAAATGATGAGTAAAGGATAATGGATACTGCAGAGGAAGGAAGGAAGGAAGGAAGGAAGGAAGGAAGGAAGGAAGGAAGGAAGGAATCAGTGGATTAGAAGGAAATTGGAATGTAGAAAGAGAAAGCAGACGCAGTCGCTCGCATTAAATCATCACATTCGGAGAGTGGAAAATCCGACTGAACCTGATACCTGGATTCACCCCGTGATCAATATCGCCGAACGCTCCTTTCATGGCTAGCTTAATTAAACCAGCAATAAATTTGGCGGCTAAAAAATATCGACGAGCACCGCCGGGGAATTCATTAATTGTTCCGCGTAAGCGTTCGGACTAGACAATAGGAAGCAATTCCCTAAAACGATGACTTTCGCAAGGGAGACGATCTTGTTATCAGAAGGCTTCTAATTTAATTTAGTTTGCGCGAATAAAGTCAACTGCGTCTTAATGACGGAAGAGCCAGGGCGCTGGCGAGCTCGACCCCGGGTCTTGGGAAATGTAGCGTCAGGCTCTTGCGCGCGGTATTGCGCCTTTTTTGCGTTTAATCAAGAATATTCGCGGTCGGCTGGTCCAAGCGCTGGCGGTATTTTAGGCGTCCGCGATAACTGAAGCGAATAACTGCTACGCCGGACTTGCCGCAGTAAACGCGATAGGGGATTTTCACCCCTGGCTCCCGAAAACCACTCGTGACTCTCATCTCTTTAATGGCGACACGGCCGGTGCAAAAATAAAGCTCGACGATTATTCACCAAACACGCGAATGTTTGGCAGAATTTATTTCGCGTTGATTAAAAACAACCGGCTTCGTTCAAATCTTGATATCCTTTTTACTTCCACCGTCCTAGTCGCTCCGACGGGTTTGTTTATTTCGGTTTTAACATCCTCACGTCTATTCGACCTCTGCCGTCAATCCACGGCGGGTAATTATTTTCATTTCACCTCTTTAAGGACCGTCATTTCATTATCTCCATCCATTTACTGCCGTTTGACCATCTCGCCTCGGTATCAGTCCTACCAATTTCTGACGAACATCTCCATTTGGTCACTTCCACTTAACTCAATAATCTCCTTTTGATTACTTCCACTTGCGCGGCCGTTCAATCATTATTGGATTCCGCCCGACCCAAGCTGATTCCGCATCGGATCCTACTTGAGCTGCCATTTTTCGTGCGCAACAGAGCGACTTTGACGATCGCTTAAAAGCGAGACGACTTAAAAGCAGAATTCCGCGGTCTGCGACGCACGAAGACAACTTGGCCGGTAGCCTTGTAATTATTTCTATTGGATGAGCAGTCAAACGGACCAGACGGAAGAGCTTGCGTATATAGCTCTCGCTCGGCGCAAGTAAGCAGGGAGACAAGGAAGTGATGGAACTTTGAGAGCACGGACGGGAGATTAGCGTTAATTACAGAGCCGGAGAGCGGTAGGGGGCGCTCGGGGCGGCGCGGCGGCAGCGGTATTTGTCACCCGGTGTCGCCGCCGAGTACTGCTTGCGCGGAATATTAATAATTCGCCCGGGCGATGAATTGCCCGAAAGACGGGGCGCCGACTGATTATCCGCTAATCGAATTCGACGTCGATCAATTTGCCTGACGGCGTTTAACCTGCGCATTTATCATTAACCGCTCGGGATTTTGCGGCGCCCATTTTTCCGTCCGGGCGATGGCGTTCGCGGTCCCCGATGACGCCCGTTCCATTCGGCGAGCGCGTTCAGATATTCAAAGTCGGAAATAGTTTATTCATGGCCGGCAAGCGGCCGGGAAAGATATTGGAACCGATCGTGAGAGAGAGGCGATATTGGTCGGGCGGAAGTGTCCCCTCGGGAATACGGGAGGAGCGTCTTTCCGATCCGATAAAGCGAAGAGGCACGCACCCCTGCGGTACACATCCTCCTCCTCGCCACTCCCGGACACTCCCCACGTGACAGCGAGCTCGCCAATAAAATTCAAATACACTCCGTTGTGCATACTAAATTATCACATCCTCCATTACCCATCCCGGACCGCCGTCGCTGTAGCCGATCCCCGTGGAGAATTCAGCTCCACTGTTTGACCGCTTGTCCGCGACTGTTGATTGAGATTGCGTAATGATCTAGATGTCTCCGAGGATAATTCTTCGTCATCTTAGGTCTATAAGGGTGGTTTTGCTGTATTATCGGGGCAAGTGTATCTATTATTGAGGTTGATTGAAACGTTCGAGAAAGGAAATAGAATGAGCCAATTTTCTTAAGAATTTGGTCAGCATTCACAATAAAAACTCCGGAGTGAAATATTCACGCGGTATTGAGTACCAGAGAATCTCATCATTAACATTATCAACAGCGGTGTTAGTTGAGGTTCAGTGAATTGACTGCAGTGCGCATGCGTACTAGAGAAAATGACTCCGTTGAGTACGTAAGGAAGGGTTCAGCTAAAGTTGTCTTCCGACATTGTGTTAATGCATCATTTTAAGATAACAAAGTATCAGAGTGTTCAGTAGACGTGAAAATCATAGTTTATACACTTCTAGAAGGACAATTTATAGGTGACACTATACTCTCTCGCCAATTTCTGGGTTTTTAAAACATAAATTGATAATACATAGATTGGAGTGCCTTGCCCTAGAAAGAATTATCTTCAACTTAACTTGACCAAGTAACAATTTGTAAAAACCGCTAGCATACCCTGATTATTCTAACCCCCATCCTGGTTATTTTGCAAACTCGAACCACAATTCAGATCAACTCGTCAACGTCAACGAATCTCAGTACGCTGTTTGTTCCGACACACAGTCTATTGAAAGCAACCCTGCTCGCCCAACAGTCATCCCGAAATCATTACGGGGGATCAATTTCCTACGGTGATGGCCAACAATAATGTTCGCGAAGGTCAGCTGGTCTTTCCCAAGAGCGCCCCAGATTTCGACATTACTCAACAGGGATGAAGCTGCCAGCTTCGCCCCGCCGAAGTTGTTCGTCATGACGGTGTTTCGCGCGTTGTCGGCGTGTCGTCGAGTCCTTTTCCTTTACAAACGACCGAAGGCTGTACTCTTAATTGCGCAACCCAGGCCACTTTGTAGCGTCCTCTTCGCCGCGGCAGAAATCGGTCGTGCAATTGGGGTCCGCGAGGAGTTAAGTAAAGCTCGGTTCTGGTTGTAAGGGTAGCCTTAACTTGGTAAGAATTAAAGTGCACGGCAAAAGGGAGTTAGGGTCGTAGACCCCGGCTATTATACTAACAGTCGGGGCGTAGACAAGCTGATAGGGGCTGGAGCACGGCTAGGCTGCTAATTGTTTTACGCGACGGAAGCTTTATGCAAACTATTCCCTAGTATTTTGTGCAGCGAAATTGCACTAGGCGAGTATGCCGGAATAATTGTGCCGTTAATGAAACAGTTACGTATTGCCAACTGCCGCGGGCAAAAAAGCGACCGTCTTCGCGACGAGTTTTGTGATCAAGCGCTAATTTCGACTTTTGTCTTCCACCTGTGCATCGATCGGATGGTCTCGAAAAGTTGCGCGGAAACTCCCATTCAACTCCAGTTAGAGCAATTCCGAGCGAGAACGCCGTTTTGCAGCAACAAATTGTTGAATCGGACGCGCATAAGTGTGTACATATGAACACGCATGTCCAATCGATTGGCCGTAACGTTCGGGGCTGATACGGCAGTTTTCGGTCCAAGGAAGGGTACGTTCGGCGCCGGAACGCCCCGTACATTATCAGCCCGACCGATTTCACACTCGGTCCTTCGCAACGCTTATGTCTCCATCGGGTAGACGCGATTGCAATTTTCGTTCGCCGCTGTAAATCATCCCTCGAGAAATAAACGCGCCGTCACGGCTATTCGTCGCAGATTCGTATTTATACACCGCTGGATAATGATTCAATAAACGTGCCCACATAATCCTTTGTGCTCGAAATTAATATTAATTCGTCACTATTTGTCGCGTGATTTATGGCCCGTGCCACAGCGTACGTGGAAACAAATCGATTTTAGATACTCCTTTGATGATGGATGAAAACGGCCAACGGCAACGATTAGTGATTAATTAGCGAGGCCGGTAAGCCCGCGGAGCGATTCAGTTGCCGAACCTTTTGCCCGTCATTATCCCGACCGATTAACTCTTTAATGCGGCGAATTGGTAATCCTATGAGCGAACGCGTCAAGAGCGGATGTCCGAAATTAACTGTATAATGCGTGTGTAATCCGCACCACGTGGCACTTGCGATGCATCTTATCGAGGCAGAACTACGCATGTCAATAAGCTGCCCCTTTTCTGTTCGACAATTACGTGGTCATGAAATCCATGATGCGTTTGAATTACAAATGTCGCGGCGACGCGTGCCACGGGACAATGGCATTTTGGGCTATTAATTATCCCGTTTATTTGGACGGGATAATGAGGGATGCGGAAGAACCGAACTACAAAAATGTTCAAATGCAATTATCTACTATGCCTGTCTTAGAACTCTTGGTTTGTTCTCAGTCCCACCACCTGAAACAAGCACCCAGAAAAATATACTGTAACTTTTACAATGCACGACTGTAATAATTATTATGTTGACGTAAAGAAATACCGAACAGAACAGAATAAATAACAATAACTGAAATTGTTATTGTTATTTCTTTGGAAATAATAATATTCTGTTATTCCCAATATTGTTATTCGTTTGGGGAAATTTTTTATTTCCGAGGGAAATTAAAAAAGCTCGGAATCTTGCGTTACCGAAGATTGTCCTCTAACCACTGGGCCATCAAGGTTTCTTGTACACACTAGATAACAATTTTGTTGGCACTCGGAATTCCAAATCGGTCGCTGACTGAGTGTAAAAAAAGTTTGGGAATTTGTGGGAATAAATTCCCAACAATGTTTTGTTTCGTTTGGGAATTTTTGGGAACTGCCAACATGGGTTATTTTCTAATTATCAAATATACCGCGCTTTCTGTGTAGTTCGGTCTTGTGCTCAAGTTCCGGATTTGGCGTTTGAACGTTCGACGTGTAGTTAAGTCGATGTGTTGTGATACGCTCGATACTCTCGAAAACTCTGTTTATCCGCACGTTCTATCGTTTTCGACGGCGGCGCATGCGCAACGTCTGAATAAACGCGAAGCGCATGCGCTGTGCAGCTTATAGGCTAGTTTTCTTTGATATTACAAATATAGAGTATTGAATTGTGTAATTCTGACATTGGATTCGTATTTAGCGACCCAAAAAGCTTAGAATAACTCATTGCAAGTAAGCTGAAAACATTACTGTTTTCGATTATTCAAATTGCGCGCCAAAACGATAGATTCAATGTAGCTGACGTCCCGTGTGTTTATGGAGAAACAATCCGTGCGCTTCTGTTACTACCAAGTTAAGTAACAGAAAAAATCAACAGAAAAATTGCCAACCCGAATTGAAGTCATTTATTTCAATTCGAGTTGAAGATAATTATTATTTGTTATTGTTTGTGTAATGCCGAGTTTCAAGTTAGAATCATATTTATTCATCATGCGATTCACTTTTGTAAGCGAATTTTTAAAGGATTCTACATTGAAACTGAATTAACTCAACTTGAATAATTTTTTCAACACTGCAGAAAGAGGTCGAGCTTCTCATTAAATAATAAAGTTACATCAGTTTCGATCGAAAGTTCATATGTGCTTTTTTTAAGTACTATATTCAAATATATCGATTTACAATATAAGATTGCAATTTCTACAGTTCTAGATTGTAATTTTCTCATTCTGATTGGGAAATTATATTACAGTCTTCGAGTGTACAGTTTGACAGAGTAGACTGTACTTTTTACAATCCATTTCTTTGGGTGAGAATATACAAATAGAACGTTTTGCAAAGGACACTTTTCCAGCAGTTTATAACCATAAATACCCTCCCAATGGTTTATTCTCGAAATTATTAGGCATTACCGTCATATCCTTCCGAGTTCCGTACCTTAATAGGTCACGTGCCGGCAACACCTGAGCAATTCATCATTGAAGGAGAATGGATATTTAAAGATTATTGTGACAAACGAGACGTCGAAACGTGCCGGTTTCCCGTCGGCTGATAATTAACATTTATAGATTTTTGTGTGACCCGGTTGGCGTAAGTGGACAGACGGGCAAACGACGAGGCTAAAAAGAACAACGCGGCTTGACATATGGCAAGCGAAATTGCCGGTAGGGAGACAGTAACAATATTTACCGAAGGCCTCGCCAACCCTGATGTTTTGTTAAGACTGCAACGCGCCGACGCCTCCGGCCACGGTGTCACTTTACCCCCATAATCCCCCGTAATACTCTTTAGCGATTCGAGCGCCGCAGAGTAATAAAACAAGCCTTACAACCAATTTCCGTAGACTTACACCTTGCGCGCTATTAGCATTTTGATTGCGGATCCATCGTGAATTTCACACCGACAACCCTTTTGATGTTTCGATCGCGACAAAAGAGGCACGATTTACCGCGAATGTGGGCGTTCGATTCTCGTCGATGTTAACCTAATTTGTCAACATTTTTATCTTTTTATAAAAAAAAAATAATTATGGTTGCGGGTACCCACTGACCTCAAACGAGTGTAACACAAGATAAAGTAATGCAATAATGGCAATATACGAAATTGACACGATAGGGGGATTCGAGCTAGTCGGAACTTGTTGTAAAATAAGACCCGCGATTACACACGAAATAATACTCGGTTCATAAGAGACCTTCATTCGGCGCGGTACATTATGTAGAATATAATAGAATTACTTCGGATTTAGGGTTGGCACCGGGGTGTGTGATAAACCCAGAAAGCGCGGTGTTTGCCGAAGAGCTTGATAGTGGTAGTTTTCGGGCCTCGGTGGATTAGCGAGATTATCATCGGCGAATCAGTGGTGGAATTGTTATGTACATGATTCGAGGTGTCAAATGTCAATTCTACTGGGATGTCCGACGTCTCGCATCTGTCGGTTCTTGATCAGACGATCCGATCTGTCACTCACTGTCCAAGTCGTTTTCGACCAGCTAATCTGACGATAATTAAGCGAATTGATTGGTATCTTCTCCTCGGATCAGACGACACTATTTGCGTTTGCCGCTAATTAATGGATGTGACTTTGTTTGTTTTAGGTATCGACGACTTTCAGAAGGTTACCGCGTTTTTTCGACCGACGTGTATCGGGGCATCACACGGGATGGTAGGTATCGATTAGTTTGATTAATTATATTAATGTGTCACGAATGTACTGCGGGCAATTAGAACGGATGGGATCTCAAGATAAATATGTGTGTCACGGGTGATTTTCATTAAATTAAAAATCTTTTGGCGGGTGAGGATGATTCCAGATTTAGCATCGCGACCTATTGTTTTTTGGGATGGTTTAATGAATGGCGAAGGGAAAATGGTGTAAAGGTGTATCTTCATGTGTCACATAAAATTTTATGCCGACATAGAATTGTAACTTTCAATTAAATATGTATTTTCCCAGAAAACCCTGCCCCTGACAACTAAAACTGACTTCACGGAGAAAAATTGACTTGCTTCATTTACTATAGTCGAATTGTAAAGAGACTGAGGTTAAATGAACCATATTTTGCGTATACATTTATCACAATTGTGGTAGGATTCACTACAATTGTAGTAAATTTTACTACACTGCATAGCTGTCAACCATGTTACCATCGATTGTGGTAATGGTTACCACAATTGTGGCTGTCTTCACGAACTATTATTCTCCGTGTTGAAATCATAAATGAAAATTGGAAATCAATGTAGATCTCGGTTCAAATATCCGTCCACTGTTCCATTTAGGAATTCCTTCATTGGAATTCTTAAATGGGTTCCATGAATTGATTTTTAAATCATTTTTGTTTCAGTACTTTCGAACAAGGGGACTGTGTGCACGATTTGCGAGTCACGGCGTGCAGAGGCTATTTCAGCGACACCTGGTGGTCGTACCGCAGAAGATTCTTGAATGAAAGAAGGTGTCATTACTTCAACCTTGCTTATGAATTCAACGTGCTTAATTCAACCCTCAAAACCAAATCTTATTACGTCTCTTAGTTCTCTTGCAGAACCTTATCGAATACAGGACTCTTCCCCCCCCCCAGTTGGTTTACCCCCTTAAAGTGTTACCTAAAACTCGACTCACATAAAAATACCTAAAACGCCAAAAAAACTGTCACCTAAAAACCTCCCACAAGAAAACTGCATTTCATATTTCGAACGTAAGACTCCAACGCCCCCTCATTCGAACGATTCATCCCGAATAATCGCAATTACAGCGAAATCTTCCTCCTGCGAGTTTATCACTTTCGAGCGCGTCTCGTCCAACAATAACGACTGCACCATCTCGACCCCACTAACAGCCCAATAAAACCAAGCTGAGGCGTTTCAATGCGCCTTCGCGAATCTCTCTCGATCCTCGCATGAAAATCTTGGCCATTTCAATTGCACCAATCAGCCGTGCGTGATCTCATCCCGGCGATCTCGCGGCGGGAAAAAGGCGGACGCATGAATGAACGGGCGAAGCCCGCCGTGAATGAAGAAAACGCCGGCGTTCCGCGAATTCGCCGGGGAGCAAAAAACGGGGGAAAAAACGCGCCGCACAATTGCCGCGGCCGGTCGCGCGTCTCGCGCCAAGATTTGCGCGCGACGCCCGGGGATGGCGCGCGGGGTCGTGGGAACGGGATGGATTCGTTCGCGGGCAGCGTTGACTCGGCTGACACTCGTCCGTAATTGCCGTAATTGTGCCGAGTGATTCACACATTAGGATTACTGCTGGCCTCGTGTGTTCGTGTCCCTGTTCATGCACCGGCGCTGGCGTCGCTGCACGCACACCGAGCGCGCTGCATCTGCGCGGGATTTCGGAAACAATTGCCGACAATTCTTGCCACTTGACTCGCGGCCAGCGATTGACGTGAGAATCCGCTTAGCGTAACTCAGCCGCGGCGAGGATGAGGTCATCTTCATTAAATCGTTCACCAGTTAATGACTGATCCAATTTTCCCGCCGACGGCGCGATTCGCGTTTTTGCTACTGTTTTCGGTTCAGAGACATGAAGAAGTGTTGGGAGTTGCAGGAATAGGATTGATAAGTTAGGATATGTTTGGAGGATGGTCTGCTACCTCTTTGGGGTAGTGATCTGAGTTTCCAAAGTCCAAGAGGACGATTGATTTATTGGAAGGTAAGGAATACCAAGTTTGGAAGACTGTTGTCTTACTGGAGAGCTACAGCAATAGGAAGGTCACCTTATAACATCTTGGTGGAAGAGAAGGAATGTCAAGTTCGAAGAAGTTTGGAGGATTTTTAACTACGATTGTCTTACTGGAGATCTACAGCAATAGAAAGGTCACCTTAGAACGACTTGACGGAAGATAATGGATGCCAAGTTGGAAAACGTTTGGGAGACTTTTAACGACGATTGTCTTACTGGAGAGCTACGGAAATAGGAAGGTCACCTTAGAACTTCTTGACAAGATGGTCTCTCTGTGCAGTTCCAATCTGAAATTACATTGTTATTATGGAACTTTTCATTTCACAAGTTCAACCTCTCAGGGATAAGACAACCATTCCCAGTCCGCTTGGCGGAACCCCAAAATTGCATAACTCTTTCTTCCTCCAGTCTAAATCAAACGACCCCTGCAAGCCCTGCAGACATACGGTCGTTCAAATCCAGACCCCGGCGGCTGCTAAACATAACCGATGGCTCTGTTGGTAACGTCAATCAACCGGAGATCTCGCTTGGGTCTAATTTTTTCTCCGATTTGATTTCCGAATCAACTATCCATCCCCTCTCTCTCGCTCCTCCGTAGCCAGCTCGTAAGGGGCTGATAAGGCCATCGCGCATGGCGGGCATTTAGCATACATTTGAATAATGGGAGGCCGGTAATCCCTTAAACGGGGGCTCTCATTCCGTAACTAGGTATCCTTTCATCTCTCGCTTCGGTGGCGGCGGTGCTCGTCCGAGGCCGCTGCCGCCCCTGCGCTTAACCCCCGCCCCCGCGGCTTCTCCTTCCTTCGGCGTCGTTTAAAGATATTTCGTTAAAATAACAGTCCCGACTGCTCGACTGCGCGCACCCTTATGCTGGCAAGGCAAAAAGGGGGTGGAATTTGCAATGCAGAGGTTAAATGGGTTCTCGGGGGTGGCCTCTGGGCGCACACCACTCCGAGGTACGAGGGCGCCGCGCTGTGCACAGACTCGATTGCTTTTTTACTTGTGTGCCCCCCTTCCTCGGCAGCACCATCCGCTTTATCTCGCAGTTTCACTTAGTTCCTATCCTCTTTTCCGGCGGATCGTTGCTCGGGCAAAAAGCGGCGAGATAAGGATCCAAAGGCCGGGGGGTGGGTGAGATTAAACATTTATTTAAATAGCAGTCGTTTCCGCGACTGCCGTCTTGCACGCATACGACGATCCGGCGCACGTATGCGGACGCGCGCGGGGGGCGCCACGTGCTAATGGAATCGTGCAGGTGGCCAATTGTATGTATGGGTACTCTTTTTGCGGCGGGGAATATTGCCGGAGTTGGCGCGGGATTAGCCTGTGCTTTTCAATCTCATTTTCGTCGCTCGCTCGGAAGTGGCATCGACGATGAGCTCGCGACGTCGCGGCAATTTCATTTGGGAGGGGCCACCGGATCGGATGATAGCGGGTTCATGAGGTATCGGTGTGGGGGAGGGGGAGGGATAAATGACGACGGCAATGGAGGGAGTATCGGTTAACCCTTTGGTGATAAGTTTGCGGGGGAATGGTAGGAAAGGAAAATCAAGGAGAAGGAAAGTGGGGAGGGAAACGGAGGTTGAGGTTAGGTTTTTGGATTTGGGGTTGGACCCTGTGGTGAAGGATAATTAAATGGAAATTCTGAACCTAAAACAAAGTGTTTTTGCATTTTGAAACGAACATTTAATAGAACAATCTGGGTTTATCTTGTTTGAGCCGAAACCAATATAAAGACTATCTGGGGTGATGTTTTGAACCTAAAATAAGATGAAACAAATTAGTATTTATTTATCTGGGTCTTTTTGTCTCGAATGTGACCTCTGAAGTGAACATAACCAGGCAATGACATTCGCGAGGGACTTATCGGACACAATACCTGATGAATATGATACCACCACGAACCTATCGATATCCCATATTTGGCGCAGTCCACATTTCACACACTTCAGCTTCATCTATGCAAATATCCCGCAATTGTCTGGAGGATAAAATCAATAGACACGAGCGTAGCTTTCTCAAATTACCTAAATTCCGGTGGAAATAATGTTCACCTACATTTCCCAAAAATTAAAAAGACTCTTCGTCCACTCTTAACCAATACCCACTCCACTCGCAGGATCTGCTCTTTCATTTGTATAATTCCGTCCCATTTACATAATCGCGCACGATATGACGAATTTCACCTATACCTAATTAGACAATTTTGACGCTTATCTCAGAGGGCGTAGCTGGCGAAAAATTTAATTAAAATTTCAGCGTAAAAACTCGATAGGCCGAAGTCGAAAATAATAAAACACAACCACCTAAAACACTAAGGTGAAGGCAGAGAAGACGAAAAATGCAAAAGCTACTAAACAACATGGTTTCAACATGCCATCTATCATAGGATAGCCCCCCACCAAAAAACGAGAAACTGAAGCCTACAACCGGCCAATTTCTTTTCGAACCATCCGTCTGTCTCGGAAATCCCAAACCGTAGAACGTCGATACCGCAATCATTCTATAAAAATTTGCATCCATCCTCCAGGCGCGATATTCGACGCAAAACGTCGTCGTTCCATAAATACGTTGTACGGGAGGTTAAACATCGGCGGCTCCGGAAAGTAATCTTCCGACGGAAATCGAAGGCACCCCGAGACGGGTCGTTGGAAAACGTATCGCACCCGGGGGAGCGCGCGCCGGTTCGAGGGAAACGCGGGCGTATAAAAAATATAGAATTGAATCGAATTGGACCGTGTGGCGTGTCGGCAGGCAGTTCGTCCGAGCCTTCGGAGACTCGGTATGTGGCTCAAGTGGCGCGTCGACAAAAAGCTAGCTGGTGCGGGCGTCACGCTACTAGCGTCTCCTGGGGCCGCGGGCGCGTCCACCCTGGGGACGGAAACACGCCCACGATGGTGATTGCTCAAAATCTGACTGCCCGAGACTAATTAGAATAATTCGCGAGGCCGGTCTGATTTATGAAAGCCGGCGTTCCGGGTCACGGGAATGCGGTTCGCGTGAGACGCTGTACGGGGAATGCAGTTTTCGCGTCCGATGCTGATTTAATCATTAAACTTCGCCGCGCGGAATTTACGATCACGAGTAGTAGGTGACGGGGCAATCCATTCGGGGGTCAATTCAGGATGTGGGTAGGGGAGGTACTGGACAGCTGGGAGGCAGTCACTATTTTTTATACAGTTTTTATTATTCATGAATACTGAGTTGGGAAATATGGTTCATGGGGAAATTTGATAGAAAAGGTGGGTTGACGTTGGGTCTTCTTTGGTTGGCAGTTTTGGAATAGATCTTTGGTGAAGCTATTTTATTAAGATAGTCTGATGGGGGTGATGAAACTTGTCGGAAGTGAATTGAAATTCTTATGCAGAGTCTGGAATGTGAAGCAAAGCCAAAATGGAGTTGGATATATATGGTGGATTAGAGGAGTGTACATATTGAAACTAGATGAGAAATAATATAATCGAATATTATTGATCCCTTATTGCGAAATAAAGAATCAATAAAAACCGGCTTTTACCTTATTTACCATGTCAAAAACGAGGATTTTTTAAAATTATTTTCTCGGAAACGGACCGAACGATTTTGACGAAATTTTGACCACAGACCGGCCATTTCACGGGCATCATTTTATCAAAATGTCAGTGAAATGGGAACTCTAACCAGTCTGCAATTCATCATCTCGTGGTTGTCGTGGCGAAGGTGATAAAAAATTGCGCATCTATAAAACTCTAATCCCGCGTATAAAGGTCGCAATTACCGTGCATCCCGGTAATTGGGACACACCCTGGCTCCTCGACGCGCGCGACGCACAATAGCGTATCAAAGCGTGCCATTGGTGTAATGCAATTATTGAATCAGCTCGGCTGCGGAGTGGCACCGTCGCGGCTCTCCGAGCAGCATTCTTTTGCGAAACATCTGGACCGACGGGATGCGTGCAGTTCCGTCTGATACGACGATTTCGTTTAAGTTCGTTAGCCGTTTTTACATTGTCGTTAAACAGATCGCACGTGTTTACTGAAAGCTTTACGTTCCCGCATGCAATCCACCGCGCGACTGTCGGCCGTAATTGAATGTTTCCTACAAACATCAGTTAATTGATACGTGCGGCTCTCACGGTTTTAACTAATGCAATCAGCGAGTTTTCCCTAAATGCGGCATGAAGAACCAACGGTCAAATGGGATCAACGAAACTCGTTCTTTTTTTGTTGGTGGAGTTTGCACGAAATTGCTGCACCGTTTTTATGGTTCATCAGGAGATTGTTAGATATTCTCAGGCTATTGGAGGACTGTTTTAAAGTTTTATACAAAGTGACGCCAGGAATTGGTAGACTGCTGCTGGATTATTGCTGTTGCTAATTGTTTCTAGGCAAAGTCAGTTTATCACTGGACTGTTTCCAAACTTTATTTCAATTGTTTTTTGACAGTGTTGTCAAACCAAAAATGGTCACTGACATACTATTGCTGGTCTGGTTCGGTTCTTCTATTCTGTATAGAATAGAATTTATTTTAGTCAGCAACTTCGCATTTTTGTGACAGATCACCCCAGCGACCTCTAGGAGGAAACACCACTATGTTTTCCAGGACATCTGTCAGTGTGAAGCCATTTTGAAAAAGTTTCCGGCGACATTTTGTTCTTAAAAAATTCTCTACTATTATCCAAACACCAATCAATATGTTTCTGAAAATCCAAAATGAATATCTTTTTTCATTGCCTAGAAAAAAATCGTAATAATAAAACAACAATTTCTCATTCCTTCTTCAAAACCTACACGCGTCTTCCTCGAACTTTAAAACCAAGCTTGATCCGCGACAATTCAAAAAGTGGCAGTTCCCTCCCTCGAGGTGCCCATCGTTTATCAATGGATGACGGAACTCACGTAGAATCAGTGACAGCGGACAAATTTATCGTCGCCTTAATTTCATTTATAAGTGAACTCTCGCGCGCGGGCGGCAAAAAATGAGTGCGGCGTCGGTAATTTACAATGCAAATTTGTCTCTGCCATTGTTTCTTTTATTAAGGCGACGCTAAGACGAAGGGTTTCAGTTATTCTCCCGCAACTCGCGCTCGTCGCGGCGCTTCTTTTTTTCTCCCGCAGCGGCGCCGCCGTTTCCTTTTCCCCCGAAGGGCGACGGCTAAAAAAGCCGCCGCACAAGCCGCGGACGATAATAATACGACTGGTAATGCGCGCTTTGACGAGCCCCGGCAACTCTCGAGTCCGCATTTCGGAGCGCCTTTATCGCCTCGCGGATGTCCCCCCGGCGTGCTACTGTACACAATTAAAAAGCCAGCCACTTAGACGCGCATCCATCCGGGGCGAGGCGTTTGGCAAAGGGTCGAAAAAATGCCGACGCTTTGCAGCGAATGACGCCCGATGCGAAAAGTAATGGAAGACACGGGGGTGGTGCGAGTCGGGGGAAAGAAGGTCCAAAATTGCTTAAGATAATATGAAGGTTGGGGAAAGTAAGTACTGGAACGTACCTTGGCAATTCGCTAATTAAAAATACGGAGAAACAGTGGAAGAGAAGGTGACGAAAAAATGAGAATACCGATATGATCAATTCGCTGTAAGGTTTGCATCGGTTCTTTCAATGATTATCCAGAACATTACTGGAATCTTAGTCAGATCAATCAGATCATTGTATTGGAGTAGTCTGTTTCAGACTCCAGTACAAACAGTAGCTGGACGCTTTAAAAGCTCTATTATGGCTAAATTTTTACCAGCTTCATCTGGACAATTACAAATTTTCATTCAGATTATTCTGTTACCAATCTTTGGTCTGGCCATAACAGCATTTTGATAAACTCCAAGTTCAGTTCAAACTATTCCTGGACTGTTTAGAAATTAGTCCAAACTCTTTCGAAACTGCTTTTAATCTTTATTCAAACTTTTTTCAGATTTCTAAACTTCTCTCAGACGATTTCTGCACTCATTTCTAGCTTATCAGACCAATTTCTAGAAGTCGTCAATCGCACTCTTAAGGTAGAAAATCAGTAAACGTTACTACCTAATAAATTGATGAAAATTTAGTATATTGTTGATCAAACGAGAAATCAATTGGTGAAATAAGAAACCTGGATATCCGGCTTAAATTCTGAGAAAATGATGAACGAATTTTGACATTTTAAGAAAACTGTTTTAAGTAAACTTAAGAAATCCTGTACAAAAATGCCAAATTCGTTCATCATTTTCTCAGGATTTAGGCCGGATACCCAGATTTTTTATTTCACCAATCAATTTCTCATAGTCTGATCAACAACATACTAAATTTTCTTCAGTTAGTTAGATTGTAAATATTTTTCCATGTGATTATATACATTTGTCTTTGTTCACACTGATTTTCTACCTTCAAGACGTCTTATCCACTTAAAGGTGTTTTAAGTGGAAAACACCTTTAAATCAATCATAACCGTTCGGGGGTTCAACTCAGAAGTTGAACCCCCACTCAGAAGTTTCGACCGAGTGGGGGTAGAGCCATGTAAAAAATAAGAATTAGAAAGTAATTAAACTGCTAAATTTCCAATTGACTTTCTTAAAATTAGTAATTCGGCCATTAAATATGGAATTGCTTTTAACCGCTGTGTATTGTAACAGCAATTGTTTTGACTTTTCATGGTTAAGTCTATTTCCCACAATAAGTAAAGACTATTTCCAGAAATAGAAAGATTTAGAGAGCAATGAAAAGAAATATAATAAAATATAAAAATATTCATAGACATTCAGCATTTTCTATTACTTTTCGTTTCTTTCAATTAACTTCCTTTCAATTAACTGTCTTATTACTTATTTATTACGTCGACATTTCATGAAATCTTCTCTTCTGCCCAACCATTTTCAACATCGCAGCGTTTCACTAGTTCATTTCTGAACAATGGAAGCCAAACAAGGTAAGTGCAGCAATTGTTAAAACGACATTTTCAGATGAAAAATTGACGACATTTTCAGACGAAAAATTGTCGCTTGCTTTTCTAGAAGCTTTGTCCAATCTTTACTAAGAAGATATTACAAGCCTGTTCGAAGACAATTCCTGGTATGTTTTCTAGTTGTGTGAAGTTCCTCCTAGAAGATCATCAATCTTGGACCTTTTTAAGACATTGATGTACAAGTCTTATACAAGATACCAAACTCCACCCAAACTCTTATCTACTCTATCCAAAAGTCTCCACTCCATTTAGCCAATTATCACTCTACTCTCCAAGAACTCCTATCAGAAACACCAACTCCCGAAAACACCTCCACAATTCCCCGACCAAATCCCCAGAACCCCTTGACAAAAATACGGCAAATCCGGATCCGATCAAATGGCCATCGGGAAAAAGTTGCTCGCCATCAAATCGCGCCGCGATGATTTTGATTTCCCATCCGCCTGGTCGCGACAACGAAACGAAAAGCGCGACGAAAAAGGACGTGGCACAGTGGCCGCTCGAACGCGGATACCGATAATCCAATTATCCGGAAGAACAAGCTTGTACTGTCAATGTAGGCGCGGAAACACAGCGGTGCCTGGGAATTGTATCCATTAGGGCGCCGGCCATCAATCCTTTCGGTAACATCATCCGCGAGGAGCGCCAATCCCGGATGACTCGTTTATCCCGGCCAGTTAGTAAGCCCCGGCCGCGTCGACTGACCAACCGAGCAGCGGTTCCGGCAGCGCGGAAACATTGCGTTATGGCTCGTCCGCTATAGCCGGGGTTGTTACTTGTTTTAATTAAGCCGGCAAAGATAACCGTTACTCGTTACGGCCGCTCCACTGGACCGTCCGACATTGTTCCCGGTTATGTCCGCGCGCTTCGCCACCGAGGCCATTATGCGGACTTGACCAAATCGCACCATCTGTTGAATTATTCAGTCGCGATTCCGCGCCGAAATTTGCGGATTTTCGAGATGCAAATTTTTGTGCCCGCGATGACGACGGAATTGAAATGGAACGACAAGTGGAAAAGGGGATAATAGGGTGGGTAAGGCGACGATGGAATCTGCGAAAGCTGAATTCAAATGCATGCTTAGAAATATTCGTTTATAAAAATGTATAATGTCTTATTTTAGAGTGAGGACAGTTTTTCTTGAGTAGAAACGTTCTTGGTTTTGGTAGGAAGTCTGTCCAAACTATTGCTGGACCATTGAAGATGGTTTGCCAGATTATCGCTGGATTATTGACTATTGCTCTAAGACTAAGTTGATCCTGACCAAACTATTATCTCAAGAAACAAAATTCTTGAATAAATATCAGAACAGAAACTTTTTTGACTCAAAAAATACTTTTCGGAAGAAAATTGGTTCGATACAATTTTTCAACGTAAATTCGAGGAGAGTTTGAACTCTTTAGGTTTTTGGTCAGCGATCCGCATCGACGTCGTAATTCGCGTGAGCAATTCGTTTTTAACCGCCGACTCCTTAATTGTATACTTTTAGAGAGCGACGAGTCGCATGAAATACGCGCCGTAAACATACATTGATGGCACTCGTGATTCATTCGTTCGAGTTATTAATTGAAGTCGCGGCGGCCTATTATGCCGCACATACAGCGCGGACCATATGCTATCGTATCAATCTGATAAATGCGATGCGATTGCACTTTAATAGAAGGACGTGGCCTGCGCGTTCGTGTTTGAATAACTACGTGGAATCTTAATGCATTGAAATTAATCACTCGGACTTATCCGAATGGATCTACCCGAACGCAACTCGCGACGGCTCGTTAAAAAGCACCCAGTATCTGTCGTTTCATTTAGAAAAATCGGTAATGAAGTTGTTGGAATGATTTTGATTGATCTACTGATGAAATTAGTTGATTATACCTAAAAACAATTCTCGTTCTCAGTTAAGAACAATTAAGTTTCACGGATTGATTAAAATGAATTCAGAACACCAGTTGTGAATGGTAACTGAAGTTAATAATTTCTATGTAATGTAGAACTACATAATAAACGTTAATTAAGCAATTGATAGGGTAATGTCAACTTTGAAAACTCATGCTCGTGAATGTAAGCGATGATTTTTTAAATTGAGAGCAATTCCATGACTCTGATTTGTCTAACAGCTGCTGTAACTATATTTTGCATTAGGCATATTGAAGAACCCGTCTCATGACACTAATATATCCTAAACAGTCTACATTCTTCTTAAGTGATGTCGGTCACTTTTAACTACCGAATAAGAAACAAAGCTTTATCGGTCAACTAAATCCTCACACTAACAAAAATACTAACAAAAGCTTCTTTACCTAAAATTTTATACTTCTCTACCTGATAGAAGATCTTAAAAAACCTTAGCAGAGGTTAAACCTTAGCCTTCAACAAAAACATTAATAAACACTACACTAACAAAAACAGTATCAAAAATAACCTAACCTAAAATATTATACATCTACCCCTTAGAAGACCCTCTTAAAAAACCTTTCCAGGGGCTTACGTTACCACCGCATGTGGTACCCCCTCTGTTACTTTACCACATGCATTACTCCGATGAAAATCGGCGGCAAATATCCGGCTAATTACTTAAATGAAGAAGCGCGCTTACGAGAGCAATAATTTTGCTCTCCGCGAATCCCACTGGATGTGGCCGTCTGTAGCAACCGCGCCCCTGTTTGCCACTCACTACCCCTGATTAGCCCGACTTCCTGTCCACGAGCGCTTATATCGCTCAGCACACTCGGACGTGGCTTCATTGGCACACTTGCAGCGGCTAATGATTGGGCTTGATTGCTCGGCAAACATGGGCGCGCCGCGCGAAAACCAGAGTGCGGCCGGGGGGCGCAAACAACCCCCCTTCCGCCCCCCGGCGACGCGTCCGCCGTTAAAAACGCGGGCCAAAGGCCAGCCGAGCGCGCCGCGATGAGTCAGAGTCGAGATTGCCTGGAGGAAGTTCGGCGCCAGTTGACCCGACGTCGCCCGACCTTATTGATCCGCGATCAATCGGATTCATTGTCGCCAGCGACAATCGCAAACTTGTTTGATCCCGTCCGAGGTTAGGTTCTTGTCTTGGGTCAATCGATTGGAAGTCAGACACAGGTTGGTCAGATGTACCCATACAGACATCGAATATAGAATCCATGTGGATTCTACGGAGGAACTTTCGGACGTAGATTCGATGTAAATTCCACGTCGAATCTACGTGTTTTAGATGTATGTCTGTTAGGGGTAGAGTTTCAGATGTATGGGTTTTTGGTTTTGAGGACTTATTGCTGGTTCGTTGCTTGATGCTGATAAAACCTTAAACAAATAATCCCATATAGATTTAAAAATTCCAGTAGTCAGTGAGGAGAGCTCTAAACCTCTGCTCAAAGTATAACATCAACTAAACCTTCCTTCTTTTTCGGTGAAACTGAAATAAGTCAAGATTACAACACTTCCCTATTCCCGAAGATTATATTTAAAAAATCGACCATCTACATTAAAAAGCGTTTGGAACTGGAATCGTAGAATCGCAATCCGTTCAAACCGATTCCGACGAACATTTCTGAATTTAATCACGGATTCCTCGTTGTATGCGAAATCTTCTTCCGAGAAGCTTCCTCGGTTTTTTCATCACTACTCATACCTCTTGCAAATTTCCTTAACGATTCGTCGCATTATCGAAAAACACTCGATCATCCGATTATCGACTCTTCCGGGTAAAGCCTTGTCGAGTGCGATTGCGATCTCTCGCAGATTGAAACGCAAATTGGCTTCGCGAATCCCCGGATTCGCGGTTCTCCAATCTGAAGAGATCCACGACTTCTTTCTTTGCAAATCACAATATCCGATCGGTTATCCGGATTTCTTACTTTCGCGAAGAATCGCGTCATAACATTTTCGTCATAACAAACAATTTTTTTACCTCAATCATCCATTTCTTGCGCAGACCTCGTCCTTTGTTCCCAATCAGTTTGCACTTTCTTAAAAGAATGAAATTGCTGTTCAGTATCGAGTGTCTTGGGATTATCAGGAATATTTATTGTTAATCTTTATGTGCGCGTGGCCAGTCAATGCCCACTTGATACTCGGCGATTTGCTCGATACCGGGGCAATCTCTGCCCCGGCTGAGCAGCGAAGTGACGTCAGCGCAATAATATTACCGTCATTGCGCGCGAACCACCTGAGCCTCTAAAAGCCTCACCGAGCTCGCGCTCATCCCATAAGTCACAGATTCAACTTGCATGCGCGCAGAATAAACGTTTCTTATCGCAAGTTATGGCGAGATTGCGACGATTTTCGATCGAGAACGAGGCAACAACGCAATTTCCGTTGGATTGCGATATGGGCGCCCAATGTGGCAGATCAGAAATGATATACACTGTTAAAAATATCCTTTTGGACCAAAATAAAGCATTTTGGCACAAAAGAAATCATTTTGGCAGAAAGGAATTCTTTTCATTTAAAAGGAATCGTTTTTTTTAACCTAAACAAATTTTTAGGTTAGTTTTTTCAGTGTAGAATAGGTTGAGAAAAGTTTTGCTGTTGATATTTTTCACCTCGTGTGAGGTTTAAGGTTAGGTTGGTGAAATTGACTTAATATCGAATATATAAACTGAGTACAAACGGTAATAACAGCTTTATTTATCACCTGCCCATTACACCACTTCCACATCTAATTGCGGCACGATTTATATCGATAAAAAAACAAAAATTATGAAAACGGATATTTCCAAGAGAATACAAAGATAGTCGTACGAATAAATTGTTGAAATTAATTAAAATTAATTTTAGGTGCTCAAAAAACGGGTTTTGAATTTGCAAATAGATTATTTTTCGATTTTTTTAGATTTCGGTATTTAGATCATGCCCAACGTGGCGCATCAATCGCCTCCGTCGATGCGCCACGTTGGGCGTCACGTCCGAAGATGGCAGCTTCGCAACCGCATAAATCATTTATAAGCACTACCGCGAAATCGTCCCGATGACGGAATTTCAATATCAAAACCCGATCCCGCGCTATTACCGCGAAATATGGTAACTACGTCGCGGCGTAACAAATCGGCAGGCGGGAGAAAAGACGCGCAAAGCCGGCGTCGAAAGAAAGTGCGCGGTCGCGGAGGATGCGCGTATTCTCACGAGTACGTCTTCCACCCGAGATGGCGTTTGAATCTGCGGCCTTTCCCGCGGGCGAATTTGTCCCGCGGAAATGCACACGCCTGGCGCTTCGCGCGCTCTGTGTGGGCGCGCGGCCTTTGATATGCTGACGGCCGGATTATCAATTCAAATGAGCCGGCAGACGCGGCCGTTTGGCAAAACTGCGTTTGATCCGGCGCGTTCGATATACGCGCTGCCACGGTTGGCGCACGCCCGGGGGAACGCGATGGAGCGCCACCGGTCACTTTGCGGCGAAGGAATACATTTCTTCTTAATCGGAGGAGATTAAGGGGGTTGGGGTGTGAACTAAATTAATGATGAGAATTTGATGGAAAAAATGAATGCTAAGGATACATTTACAAGGAATTTTTTGGCAAAGTTTGAAGACAATCGACTCGCTAGTTCAAGAGAAATAAAATGAACAGAGTAGAATTTGTTGAATTTATTTCTCTTGAACTAGTGAGGCGATTTTGTTTAATCTTTGCCCACAAATTTCTCGTAAATGTATCTGTAATATATTTTTTTCATTAAATACTGATCGTTATTTTAGCTCAGACCTATTTTTTATTATTTTGTATCAACATTGTATGAACATATTTTAATGTTCCCATGATGAGAACGTAACAATACTTGGAT
>JABFPB010001777.1:0-23337 GCA_022817645.1 Ceratoteleas bidentatus
ATGTGAGAAGTTGGGTTTGACGTTTGAATCTGAGAGGGGGCTATAGACCCCTAACCAGTGCAGACGTGTCTTAGTGAATAAAGCGAGTTTAAGTGAAACAGTGAGTTGTTATTTCGTGAGCGCGAGATATACGCGCGACAGACGTAACAGTATTCTTTAATTATTCAGATATTTTTCAGTTTATAATACTGGCCAAACCGTTGTTATCGATCCTTTGCTAGCAAGAGATTAACAGTTATTTGACAGTATTGGCCCTCATAGAACATTCGCATATGTCTAGTATATTGTGATGTGGCCTTTTGAAATTTGAAAATGCGCGGGAAGTTTGTACAATGAGCCCATTAATGCGAACCAGAGTAAAAAAAGTAAAACTAGAAATTGTAATGAGTCCGGAAACTAAACCACCCTAGTAGAAATTTGTCCGGTCAGCTCCTGCAATGGGCCGGGGCCCCGAAGGGCAGCCCGATTTGGGGGTGCCCAGCCAGTATCACATCGGGGGCTCAGGTGGAGGCCCGAGACAGGGCACGAGCGCGGAAGCCCGACCGGGCCCTGGCCGGGTTTCCCCGACAGCGCCTGAATCAGGCACGAGCGTGAAAACTCGTCCGGACTCCGGTATGGTTTCCAATCCCGGTTGCATTTCCATTCCTGGGCCCGGTCGGGTTTCCATTCCGGGGCCCGAATTCGTGATCCGGCCGACACTGAAAAAAATTGAGTGTTTAGTTCTAATTAAAAAAATTAAAGTTTTACTATAAAATTCCAGTTTAACTGTAAAATCGAAACTTTAAACCAATCAGCTTACTGACTGGCTTACAGTTAATATAAAATTAAAGTATTAAAGATTTTTATTGCAGTGTAGTATAAACTGAGTTTGCTGTACTTTTCCAAAAATAGTATACAGAGACATTTTGGTAGAATGTGTTCTTATGAAACCCAGTAAAGTACAATCATTGGCGTGATCAGTTTGAACTGATATCGCGGCTTTGACATTTTATTGAAAGCGAGTCTCGCAATCGGCGTATCTCCATTGATGTTGATTCGAGGAATAATTGGATTCTTACAGGAACATTTAATTGCTTAATCGGTTTCAATTAAAACAATTGACACATGTGCGCATCGTACTCCAATCCGTGTCTGGATGCACGTCGATACGTTTCAGCGGGCATTTCTCTTTGCTCTTAATTGTTCACAATCTCCGTCAATAAACTTGTCACTAAGTTACCTTTCATTTTAATTTACAAAAACGGGTTCCAAAGTAATACTTTTAAACAAACGAAAAAAATGAAAACAAACTATCGTTAAAATACGATATGCTTTATATTACAATACCGATTTTTTATACAGAAGAATTATTTGAATTTCTTGTAAAAGGTTATTCCTTTATGACATTTTTTTAAGTTTAAACGGATCGATCAGCAGTCATTTTATCATTCTCATTACGCAGCTCACTAATTTATGTTAAGTGCGTTATTTTAGATAATTATTATTGTCTGTAATCACCTTTCTAGACTGACACTAAATAATAATAAAAAATATTACATAACGACTAATTTAACATATCAATCATTAAAAAAAATTGAATAAAATACCAATCTATTTTCAAATATCTATTTTCAAATATCTAATCTCTTCAATTATCCTTTGAACCGCGCTTCGTGACATTAAGCGGTTCTGAAAATGTAATAGATAAAATGTTGCACTCGAAACTTTCATTAACTCTTGGAGATCTACGATCGATTACCTAACTAACTCAACGGAATGCTTAAAATATTTCGACTACTCAAGACATGTCATCCCAAAAGTTGCAATTAAGTTTCAAATGGCAAAATTATGCACGACGCTTTTTCCGCGTCTCTTTCCAGGATTTATAAACCGCGATTTTGCGAAGCGCCGCTGTCAATGATGTTATCGTCACTATTTTTTTTGTAATCTTCAATGGCGTGGCAGTATCGCGGTAACTCGCATTGAGGTAACAGCTCTGCGTTTTAGAGTTTGTGCGGCGATCGCGTAACGCGATAACTTGTTCTTGCTGTCAGTTCGATTATCGCAAAATGGAACAATCGGAAAATGTTTGAGGTCCGTCGTGGATTCGTGTTTTTCTAACATGAGCCGACCGATCCGACCTTTTTATTCAGACCCGTCAAACCGAAGTAAGCGATTTCGGGGGGAATGATCATAATCGAAATAGCTCAAGTGATAACTCCAAAAAATGTCACCTACAAAGTTTATATCGCAAATTACGGAAAAGGATTTTAATCAGACTTAGAAATCGATTTCGAATGGCAAGGTACATTTCCATACGAAGTACCCAGTTGAAAATTTCCATCCGAAGCCACCCGAAATTTCCATCAGATGCATATAAAATTAATATAAAATTACCCATTGTAATGGTGCATTAATTACAATGACCACATGCAGTTATATATTTTCATATACTAAATCATATTAAATCCTAATATAAATCTTAATCCTCAACTGGGTACATTTCCAAAAAAATGTGTTTACGAAACACACGAGGAGTGTTACAAATGCTAGCATAGTCATTAAGATAAAAAGGTGCTGGTGTAGGTGATCGTTTTCTAATAATAAAAAACTATGTACGGGAAATCAGATCTCCGGAGGCTCATTAATAGGAATTCTTTGGCGTAGCAGTTGTCAGTGATTGCGGGCTAGTCGATGTTGTCCTCAGTTAACAAGCGATTTTGTTTTCAACCGCGGACAATTGCGTTTCCCCTGTTGTTGCACTTCTGACAGTCAGTGTACGTCGTAGAGCGGATCATGGATGGGATTGTCAACCAAGGCTTTGTAGACGTGAGTGGCGCGCTGATTTCATTATTTTCGCGTGATTCAATGACGCGCTGGTCAGTTGTTTTCTACTTGTGTACCGTTTCGTTCAACTTTATTGCACGTTTGGCGATAAAAGTCGGAGTAACATTGCGCCGGGTTAACTGTTTCATACCAGATGGTCTTCATGTGTGACCAGATTGGACCCATATAAGACATCTAAGACAGTACAATTTGCGAAAAAGCGTTTTTCTGAATAGCGAAAAAGTTGAAAGTATTGTACACTCTAACAATATACAATATTCCTACTATGTACCCGGAACATTTTTTGGAATGTTTTTAATGCACCAGGAATATTCTAAAACGTTTCAAAAAATATTCATGGTACATTCCAGAAACATAAAATACCGGGGAAGAATATTCCTGAAATATTCCAAACAAAACTGTTCGGGTTTATATAAAAGTGTTTCTAGTACACTTCCAAAATCGATGTTTTTTATCCAAAATTTCAATATTTTTTTAAGTTTCTAAAATGACAAGCCAAATGTTTTAACACAATCAAAAAAGTTAGAAACTTTTCAATTTTGCACTTAAAAATTAAACTGATTCAGACAAAATATGTTTAATATAGACAATGTTACTTCTGTACTTTTTTCAGTGTGTTTCAGAAATATTATTTGAGTATGCTATAAATATTTCTTCAACGGACGTTAAATGTTCTTGGAACACACCAGGATGATTTTTTAATATTTTGGAATATTCCTGGCGCATTAAAAAATTTTCAGAAAAATATTCTGGGTACATTGCAGTAATATTCTGTGCTATTAGGGAAGTTGTAAAACAAGGAAAACGTTATTAATAAGTGGAAGATTGAGACAATGGAATCGTGATTCATTTCAGGTGGACAGGAAAATAGGGAAATACAATCTGGAAATCCCGATCCCAGTGGAATTGTTGGTATGTTCGAAGACAGTTTTCAGAATTAAAGAAAGATATGCGAAGCAATGATTCTCCGTTCTTGCTAATCTAACAATCGCGCGAATGTCGCATACACTTTCATCGAGATAACGCGGCATTTGCACATAATCAATTAAGTCCGAAAGAAGTTGTCGAACTCGGTTCATGAAACGTAGTATTTTTTTCATTTTTAGGAACTGAATAAAGATGGGGACAAAGCTGATGAAGCAAAAACACAAGAACGCAAGGTATATCAGAAGAAAAATTGAAAAAGCTTTAAAAATCTTGTTAATAAATTTGTCCGTAATATTACCTCGTATATTATAATTTTACACATAATATCGCAATATTTTGCTTAATACGGTTAACAATTATTTGTTTAAGGATTCGCTGGAAACAGAACACGTAAATTGCAACCAATGGAAGAACAATCCCATCCAGAACTTTTGTTCGCGACACCGCAAGAACTTTCGGTATTTAACATGGTTTATCGTGAATGGTTTGGTCATCG
Source organism: Ceratoteleas bidentatus (assembly GCA_022817645.1). Taxonomy (NCBI): domain Eukaryota; kingdom Metazoa; phylum Arthropoda; class Insecta; order Hymenoptera; family Scelionidae; genus Ceratoteleas; species Ceratoteleas bidentatus. The sequence continues at coordinate 4,250 of JABFPB010001777.1, forward strand.
CCTATCTGACGTTCGCGACATTGTACTGGAGACAGAATAATAGTAAGTGTTGCACTCTTAAAAGTATAATTTGGATCAAAAGAATGTTTAAACGTTTGATATTTGTCCAGAAAGAAATATATTTGATTCAAAGCAAATTCTATTCTTTTCTACAAAATTTCTTTTTTCTAAAACGCTGATACACTGAAAAAAAATTATAATTAAATGGTTATTTTAGGCTTCAACCAGAAATAATAGTTAAAGAAACTATTAAATAGTTAAAGAAAATATATTTAATAGTTTCTTTAACTATTTTTTCTGGTTGAAGCCTAAAATAACCATTTAATAGTTGGGAATGCTAAATTTTTTTTCTCAGCGTATCGTGCAAGACTTTTTGTGGGAAAAGAATATTTCTTCCAGTGTAGAAATTGGTTTTCACATTCCAGTCTATTATGTATTCTAAAAAATGATATCGTTAATCATCTTACACGAAATACGATATTGTTGCCCTAATAATAGAAAGTCATAAATAATTCAATAGAATTATTCCGATGTTATTTTTTGTTTAATTTTAAAGAAATTTGAAATAGTAAATGATTGAAAGCGGTATAACCACCATGAAGCTTTTTGATCACGTTGTGAGAGTTTGAACAACACTTTTAATTAAAAAAAAGAAATTATGATTATGATTTGTTTCAGCAACCACATGCAATTACGAATGGTGCGACGGTTATGGCATGTTAATTATTCTTGCCGTTTTAATTTATGGCACATTATTCTACTATCACATACTGAAACGATTCCTCTGGAAACCAATAAGTTCCCGCCTTTCGTTGATTTCCGAGCACGTCAGTAATCTTAAAGAAAGCATGTATGTAGATAAAAGTTTTCCAACTTGTAGATCATGATTTTACATTTCAATGTCAAGTGTTTTCATATACATATAAACTGACGCTCAAAATCTTTATTAAAATAGATCAACATTTTTTTCCTTGAAATATCAGAGAAAAGGGGGAAATTTATAAAGTGAACAAATGTTAACGGTTTGAACTCGACATCACACTAAGGTCCCTTGAATCATACAGACATTAATACAAAATGTCTTTTTATAAATAAGTAAGAAGCTCAGATAAAAACTAAGAAAACAAGTTGCGACTGCTTTCAAGGTTTAACAATTATTGTTAAACCTTGAAAGCAGAAATAAATTATGTTACTTAACAAAGACAGTAATATTAATTCCGAAAGTTGTACGCTTTGTTAACCGTTTTTTTAAATATATCTAACTATGTAAATTATTTGTTACAGGAATGTGTGTTGCTCATTGGAAACCATTTGTTTGATTTTCATAAGCGTACCATTATTATTATTTATAATCGTTGACTCGATACATTCCACCGAAAGACTAACTAGTTTAATTGGAGTTATAGTTCTCACGGTGATAACTTGGATATTTTCCAAACATCCAACTAAAGTGAGTCAACTATTTCAAGTACCGATAAAAAAACAATAGAAGAAAAGTGGCTTTATTTATTAATATATTTTGCACCAAGGGAGTAAAACTACGTTTTAAGGGAGTAAAACGTAGTTTTCAACTTAATGAAGAGATGTCCGGTAGTAAAACGTAGTTTTACTCCCCGAGGTGCAAACGATATTTTTTGTTACAAATCCAAGTAGAGGTCGAGTTTTACTCCCTGGAATTATGGGAGTAAAACTGTATTTTATTCTCTAGGGAGTAAAACGCTCTCCGAGGGAGTAAAACGAAGTTTTGCTTCCTAAATACAGGGAGTATTTGCGTGCATGTGTAACGAAAAATTATTAATATTATTTCAGGTAAACTGGAGACCAGTTATATCCGGTTTTCTATTACAATTAATTTTTGGATTGATCGTCATTAGATGGGCTGTAGGTCGAGCTATCCTGAAATGTATCTCTGACAAGGTTGCGTTTTTCCTGGACTTTTCCAAAAGAGGTAGCAGATTCGTCTTCTCCGATGTTCTTGTCGATGAAACAAACGTTTTTGCATTTTCCGTAAGTATTCCAACATTTTTCAATGCAAATAATTATTACTTTAATCAATTAATAATGACATAAATAAATATTCCAGTCATTGCCAGTAATCTTCTTCATGAGCTTCATCGTCCAAATTTTATACTATTTGGGCATCATGCAATGGGTGATTTCCAAATTAGGATGGGCCTTACAAAAAGCCATGGGAACCACAGTTTGCGAATCTATGAATGCTTCTGCAAACGTGTTTTTGGGAATGGTAAACTATTATAAAATATTCGTAATATTATAAAGCAATATTTCCTTCGGGGGTTTCGTTACAAACTACAATCAGTATAAGTAAAATATTTTGAATTTCAGACTGAGAGTCCTCTGCTCATTAAACCTTATATCAGCAGTCTCACGGTGTCGGAAATTCACGCAGTGATGTGTTGCGGATTTGCTACAGTGTCAGGTAGCGAAGTAAACATTAATCACGGAAAACGAACAAGTCCCTAATAGCCACCGTATAAAGAATGATTAACATAAAGTGTACATCAATGTACATCAGTTCAGCTATATTCACATACATCTTTTACAGAACTCGTTTGCGGAATATTAATTAATATTTAAACTGCGTGATTAAAAATAGTACAAATGGAAAAAAATAAAAAAAGTTTATTACAGTTTTTGGTTACATAAAATTTGTATTAATCTGACTATCAGGAAGCGCTTTGCCATAACTCCATGTAATCGATAAAATTATTCCATAGGAACCGTGATGGCCGCATACATATCATTCGGGGCCGAACCAGCTCATTTGATTTCCTCGTCCATCATGTCAGCGCCAGCAGCGCTATGCTTTTCGAAACTCTTCTACCCTGAAACTGAAAAAACTTTGACCAGCTATGAGAACATCAAACTAGAAAAATCGTAAGTTCTACAATTACGAAATTTAAATTATTATAACCCTTTAAACGCGTTTTTAAACACGTTTCAGTAACGTTTTAATAACGTTTTTATACCGTTTTTATAAAAAAAAAGTTAAAATGCGGTCAATCACAGTTTATCTCAGGTTAATGGAGTATCAAGAATAGCTGATACTATTTTTATTTATAAGTCGGTTATCAAATACTATGAGTCTGCTGTATTTGTAGGAATTTTTTTTTCAGAATTGATGTTTTTTCAATTTTAATTTCAGGCCTGATACCGGTGTATTGGATGCAGCTACCAAAGGAGCCTTAGCGGCAATTCCTTTGATTTTAGGTATCGTTGCCAACATTATCGCGTTTGTTTCATTCGTTGAATTCTGCGACAGCATTTTAGAATGGAGTGCCGGCCTTCTTGGCCATGACGGCGTAAATCTTCAGGTATTACAAATTATTTTCACCTTATCATCTAGTCTTGTTAAACTGAATGCCTTAAATTTAAAATTATTTTACAAAGTAATTATTTCTGTTTTAAGTCCAAAGTAAAATTGATTTTAAGAAATCCCTCCATAAATTATCGATTTTTAAGAAGATTTGAATCCCTCAAAGTTTCATTTAGTGTTGGATTAAATTGCCTTCCGAACGAGGAAAAGCCAAACAGTTGGGATTAAAATATGTCGCACATATTGTGTGAGAAGTACTAATTGAGTCGAAATCAAATTTAATCCCAGCTTCGATAAATATATTGGTTATCACAACGCGCTCATTTTCGAAACTATATTTTCTGATGAAACGACAGGTCATTATGGCAAAAATCTGTATGCCTCTATCTTGGATCATGGGAATCCCCTGGCGGGATTGCGATAAGGTTGGTACATTAATCGGTATAAAGACTGTGGTGAACGAATTCGTTGCCTACAAACAGTTGGGTGAATTCAAAAAACAAGGGGTGCTGAGTCCGAGGTCCCAAGCAATCGCCACCTACGCGATTTGCGGCTTCTCCAATCCAGCATCTGTCGGAATCCTGATCGGTGGACTCACCAACATGGCGCCAGAGAAGAGTCGAGAAATCACCGGAGTCGCAATGAGATCCTTCGTGGCCGGCAGTTTCGTGTGTTTCCTCACAGCCTGTATTGCTGGTATGCAAATATCAACTGTATCACCATTTAGGAAATTAATCTTTGAAAATAAAATTGTTATAATTAAAATCGACGATTGATCAAAGAAAAAAATCATGATTTAAATCAAGATAAATTAATAGTAATAAATAACTGAACGCTTATGCAAACAAGTTCAATTCACAAAAATGAAAAAAATTACTTTCAGTTTGTACTAAAACATTTTAAGTGTGTCGATATAAAAATTTCGTTTTAAATAAAAATTGTTTAATCTGATGTAGATACAGTTAATCGCTTTATATGTTTTTCTGAAAGTCCATATTTATTTCTTATAACTTATTTAAAACTCTTTACAATTGCAAAAAATTGTCTCAGTTCTCTATCATTTTAGAGAACGATAAACTGAACGTGTACGATAACAAATGAGATTTTTGGCGCTATGATAAATCATTTTTCAATTAAAGATTTTCAAAGATTTATTTCTACAAGGACGTCTGCCACTGAGACGTAACAAAATTCGTTTTAATTTGTAACGTTTTATAACGATTCATTACGTATCGTTCATTTCCAGGTGTTCTGATAACCGACGACTTTCATGAGAACATTGTAAACGCGACTATGACCGTCTAAACAAGTTCTGAATTGAATCTACAACCAAGTTCCAAAGGATTGCAAGTTTATTCTAGGACTGAACACTCGCATGAAGAAAACGTTGGCATTTTTTACCAATTTCAACAGTTAAGGCATTTTTATACTGTCATTATGTGTTACAAATGAAAAAATGCCAAAATAACGATAGAATGCAAGTCACAAGGTGATTTATTGTATTTGAAATACATACACCGAATTGTCGAACTATGCGTTAAAACGGTACTTAATAATACTTTAACAATCGTAAAAAATTTCGCGTACGTCGATAACAAATCAATCAAATCACAACGAAGTGATTTCGCGATTGCGCTTTGGCAATCGCAATCTGCCTTTGCAAGAGAGTTGTAAATACTCGGTATAATAAATAGTCGTGTCAGAATTTGCGGCGTAATTATTCGGAATATTTTCACATTCGGTATAATTACCAGCAAGACCTTTTCAAACCGACATAGAAATGTATGTACATAATATATATTACTTGTTTTAAGGAAAGCGATCAAATTAATTGATAGTCACGCGTTGACATTTATCTTCCGTTGACTGGATGTGTAAAAATATTAACTAACTTTTTCACCTTACTTTCGCTACTGATTGAAAAATAAAGTAACCGAAGATAGTGAAGAAAGTGTATACTCTATCCTTGATACCTGAACGCGTAAAATACAATATAATTATATTATAATTATAATGCATGTCTTATCACTGACAGGAATTGGTATTAAGGTTTTATCACCGCTAAGTTAAAAGAGAAGTGCTCATTACAACGAATTGTCGTTTAACTTGTAATAGGCAATAATGAACCTTTAGTAAATTTCATTTGCCATTATCTTATCCTGGAATTATCATTGTCATTTTAAGTAATAGATAATAGTGTTTCAAACCCATGGAATGTGGTGGGTATAATACAGTGTGAGCATTTATGCAGTTGAGAAGTTTCGTCTAAAATATCACGGTAGACTGTGTAGTTCGTGCAGTTCATAAATGCCATGAGTGCGACTAAAAACGTCGGCAGTGACAGTCAACATTTTCGGTAAAATGTCCAAGTTCCGTTGAACTCCATCCCCACACACCTAAATTAGAAGTATTGATTTAATTAACCTTGTTGAATATACGTTTTCAGAGATGGAAAAAACCATGTTTTTTTTAATAAAAAAAAAACGTTTTATTTGATTTAAAACAGTTCTTTTTGTTTTAAAACAAATGTTTAAAATCAAATAAAAACAAAATAACCAATAAAACAAACCTGAAAAGGTAAACAAGAAAGTGATTAAAAGTGTTTTTATTCAGATAGATTTATGTAATATCGAAGTTTTATTTATTTCAAAGTTAATATATATTCAAATGGTAACAAATACTGGAATTTTGTCTGAAAAACGAGATTTTACCTTGCGTTTGTTTTAAATCAATTTTTTAAAAAATCATGTTTTAAAACATGTTTTAAAACATGTTTTAAAACAATGTTTTAAAACATGCCAACCTTGGGATATAACATGGAATATCTTAGTAAAAGTGATTAAATATCTGATTAAATTTGAGTTTAAAAAAACTTTATCTGAATGTGGGAGAATGTTGGGCTGTTAAGCAGAAAAGTCTACGACCAATACAATTTTTGTAGAATTTAAATGTATTTTTGTCTGAAAGATCCCAACTTTTTTTTGAAATTGGGACCGATCAAACTTTTTCTTAGTTTTCAGAGTTTCTACAAGGGGTGAAGTTTGTGAACTTTTTTAATTTGAAGATAATTTGCTATGGTAAAAACAAAATTCCTAGATATTCTGGATCATTTAGAAACTAACTTTAAAATTAAAAGAGCAATTTTAATTAAGTTCCAAAACTTGAATCCATAAAAATGGAAATGTAGCCATTATTTTCCCTGATTTTTTTTATAATTTCAATATTTTCAAGCGCTACAGTTGTGAAAAGTAAAAAAAAAAACAAAATATACATTTACATATAGTATTTGAGTATTCTGTATACCTTTGCATCTTCCTGATCTTCATTTCCCACCACAGTCTTATTATTCGTTATAGTACTCCTTGATAAACCCTTCTTAGGCCGACCTCGTTTCGAAATTCGATTTTTCAAAACACTAGAAGGAGTACGATTCCTCAAATCCAACTCCTCCGGGAATACAACTCTGAAAAAAAGATCCCATAATAACATCTTTAATTCTTCTTCCCTCCCATAAACCTCCAATCCTATTCTTTTTTTCTTTACCACCATACCTGTAAACAACTTTTTCATTATCCTGATTCCGCGTCTGCAGCGTCGAAACAATATGTTTTAACTGAGTCGGAGACAACTGTTGGAGACTGAAACAAAACCCCTAAATAAATACCTAAATACCTACAAAAAAACCATCCGAAAACCAAATTACCCCAATCCTCACCTTTGCAAAGTTTGCCCCTGCTGAACGATGCGGATCATCTGCTCCCCAGAATTTCCCGCCTTACGAACATTAACATTAACCCCCTTCCCTGAAACCTGCGCAGTCGGCACAGTCTGATGAACATCCTTCGTATTCGTCACCGCAAAAGTGCTCAGATTACTGACCACTTTCGGTTTCCCCAAACTGTTTTGCCCGGACCCTGAAATGTTCAAAACCCTCCCACAATTCTTGTTCACCCCCGAAGCTCCATTATTTATAACGCTCTTCCAATTCTGCTTACTGATTCCCCCATTCAAAACCTTATTCGAACTCTTCAACAGCGACACCGGCGAATTTGTGATCGCAGTTTCCTTATTTGCAGTCGAGTAACTGATACTGCCAATTCTGGAATCGTCGTCCGAATTTCGCAAAATCGAGGCGGTTCGGAACATAACTGGGCCCTTTGCGCTTTTTGCGATCAGCGATTCCGAGCCATTTATAGTCGACAAGTTTTTCGGAACTATTTGTATGGGTTTTGGGATGTCCTTGGAATTGATTATCCTTCCTGTTTTTAACACCGGGACGGTGAACCTCTGGCCACTGCTGGTTTGCAGCAACTCTTGCGCAGAAGAAGTCATGACTATTTGAGGCAAAATCACCTGAGCTTCTGAAGTGGATGCCAGAATAGTCTTGCCATTCATGGAATGGTCAGAAGTTGTTAGGATAGATTGGGAACCAATGTTCAGATTCAGATTTGAGACGGGAATTGCTCGTATTATGGATGGAACTGTGTTGATTATGGCTGTTTTTGGAAGAATCATCGGTTGGCTGATACTCGGCTCAAATTGCCGCCCTGAAAAGTGATTAGAATAAATTAATGGAGAATAATATGTAAAATTAAGATTTGTTTTTGCATCGTTTATTATTTCATTGCATAAATCAAAAGTATTTAATTACTTCCCTGAAAAAACAAGAAAAATGTCCTATGGTTTACTTTCAGGGTAATAATGTAACACTTTTATACTTATAACAAAAATGTATTTATTTATTCATTTATTTTATTGAAGATAGTGGTTCATTAGACATTTCTTTGCAATTAAGTTAGAATTGAAGAGATTTATGAAAGTAAGTATGAATTATCAAAGTTTTCAATGAATTCAAACAGCAAATCAATGGAAATCAAATAAAAAAAAATTACCATCCACTTTGGTGACACTGGGCAGAATCCTCACAGTTTTACTGATGTTCTGCGTTGGTTTCAGTACAAATTGTCCCGAACTAGTCTTCACATAAACTTTACCACTACTCTTATTCCCATAACCCGGAGCGTTACTGAGCAGAACTCCGTCAATTTTCTTTTGCAGTTTAGGTGCATTAGACACCTTTACGTTCTCCAATATCTGTGAATCTACATTATGAATTGCACTCCAGTCCTGAACATCACAGCTAGTCAGCACCTTAATCGCATTCTGCTGCGAAATAACTGGCCGGAAACTTAACGACTCAATAGCCACATCTTCGGAATTCCCATTTTGAAGCTCCTCGCTCTGATGAATTACATTGTTTGCGCCCTGGTTGGGCCAAGTTTTTGATTCCTCCAAATCGTCAATTTCGAACGAGTATCCCAAATTAGCCGCCTGCTCAGGTGTTAATGTTATTGTGTTAATATTGCTTTCTTCTGAGTTCAGAAGAGTCACGAATTGGTTCTCATTGTTATCGTCGTCGATCACCTGAAATGTCACAGCAAAATGTTATTTAGGGTATAAAAGAGAATTGTAAATTGAAGATTTAACCCATATATGGGACATATATGGGTTATGTATATGTCCCATATATGGGTTATATATAGATCAAATATAGGTCAGATATTTGACAACTTCTCTGGGTACTTTGGGTGAGATAGAAGTCATATCCGTATCAGATCAGATGAATTGAAGGTTTTAAAGAATTTTCAATGTTTTGAGTGATTTCAAATAGATTGACTTTCTTTGTACACACTTCAACAAAAATACCAAAATACTCAATACCCTCACAGAAATGCATGCAAATATAAAAAACGTAAATACATGATAAATCCCTTCAATGTCACATTTGTCTTCTATTCAAATAAACCATCCCATAACAAGCAAAAACTCACCCAATCATACAAAAAATTATCTCCATCAAAACACCTCCCCACCCCTCAAAAAGGTTCTTCTCGAATGTAAACAAACCAGAAACACGTCCACCTCAACCTTTTTTCCCAAAAAATACAGCCTCTCGCTAAACGTAAACAATGTAAACAAACGCTTCTTCTTTCACAATTCTGCGCGGTTACCTGCTGGATCGCCTTTTGCAGTAGATCCGACGTCTCGGCGGACACGGTTTCGTTGCCGAAAACCGTGGGATTGATGCCGTCCGTCATGGTTCAAGGTCATCTGGTTGCACCCCGGAGTCGTCTATTCGGCGATCAGCATCATGTCGGCGTTTTCGGGGTGTAAACAACAAAACGCCCGCGAGAGGTTAGCACTGTCTCGGGTGACCGATCGACGCACTTTCCCGGCGAAGTCGACGGCACTCGGGTTCGCGCGACGGATGATCGACGCGGAGAGCGACGATCTGCCGGCGATCGTCGGCGTTTTCGGCGGTCCAGGGTCGGCGCAGTCAATGTCCGGATTGTTTACGTCTCGAGGAGCTGTCGATTCTCACCCACACGCGCGCAAAGACAACAATGCCGTGAGCCCGGGTGCGCATGCGCAGGTCAGGGGAAAAGGTTATGTTGGAGTTTTTGCGCGGCGAATTGCGGGGGTGTGGACGGGGGTTAAAACAGGTTTTTAGGAAGCGTGGGGGAGAATGATGTTTGAGGTAAGAGGAAAGGGTTTGGGTGTATGGATTTATTAGGTTGAGGGAATGTGACGAAGTTGATTGTGATTAATCGGGGTGTATTTTGTAGAGGAAGATTGTGAGATTTAATTCGAAATGTACACTGAAAACGCAAATGATAAAATTCGGGTAAGAAATCCATGGAGACTACCTGCAACTGTAACGACGTTCCTGATATCCGGAGATTCTCCGGAGAATCTACTTGGAAATGTCCGGAGATTTCCGGAGAATCTTTTTCAGAGAATTGGGGGATTATCTCTGTTAAAATGACATATTAAAACATGTTGAAACATATTAAAATAAAATATTGGGATTTTTACATATTATTACATATAAAGACATATTGAGACACATCAATACGTTGCTGTTAAGATCACCCTCATTTTTATAGTCATTTAAATGCCTTTATTATCTTCGTTTTCACGTATAAAATACGAAGGTATGAAATGAAAATTAAATTTTCGTTGACAAAAATTTCTCAAGCAGGATTCGAGCTCGGACCTTCGAAGTTCTAAGTCGAGTATCTTAACCACTTGACCGCGAAGACTTCTGACGGTAACTGTCGTGCAAAGAATATTACTTATTACGAATCTGATATGTTGTAAGTAATATTTTACCGATTGTTGAAGTCAGAAATCTTCGTGGTCGAATGATTAAGATACTCGACTTAGAACTTCGAGCCCTAACAGACACACCTCTAAAACACGTAGATTCAATGTGGAATCTACGTCGAATCTATGTCCGAATGTTCCTCCATGTAGAAACCATATAGATTCCATGTTCCCATGTCTATATGGGAGGGTCCGAGATCAAGTCCTGCTTGAGAACTTTTTTGCACGAAAATTTAACTTCCATATCGTAGCTTCGTAACTTATATGTGAAAACGGAGACAATAAAAGCATTGAAACGAGTAGCGGTGGATAAAAATGGGTGATCTTGACAGCAACGTGTTGATGTGTCTGAATTCGTCTGTATATGTAACATATAATACGTTTCAATGTGTCATCAATATATTTAAAAAGGTTTTAATATGTCATTTTTAAGAGGGTACAGGTATTCCTAATCCCCTCAATCAAATTTATTAAATTTCTGGTTAATTTTGCTGTATATGTCATTTTCAAGCTGTTTTAAATTTTTAAAAATGCAAAATTTGATGAATATCTTATTTATTTTTGCGATTCGCGCTTTCAATGTATTTGTTTTAGTGCTTCTAAAAAATACTGCTGACTCAAATCTATTTTCAGAGATGTATTTTAAACTCCGATATTTCTCATTTTTTTTAGAATTCTTCGGGTATTTTGTCAGCGATCGTTTTTCTGCACTTTTAAAACTTATTTAAATAAATATTTATCATTTTCCAATAGTATTTTAAACATTTATCAGAAAAACTACTTTGATGAAAAACATTTTTTCAGACTGATCTTGATAAATAAAAAAATTTATTCTCGGTCGAATTGTTTAAATGCGATAAGAATCTATGCAGCTGCGGTTAATTTGTTATTTCTTCATTGTATTAGTTTGAATGAAAATTAGATTATCTAATTTTTTTTGGAATTTTAATGATTAATGTAAATATTGCCAAGTTTTTATTTTTGTTCAATTTTATTTCTCAATAATTTTGATTTTGATGTCTCCGTTCACATTCAGTTTTGCGAAATAGTTTTTCAAATGTTTAGATACAATTTGTTATACCTAATGTTATAAACAACATTTCAATAATTCTTCATTATTCATTCACAGTAATTTTCCAAAAGATGAGAATTTAATGAAACTTTAAAATTGAGTTCTTACAATTTTATTATTTAATTTAAAAAATTTCCAAGCAACTTGTCTACATAGAAATCGAGATATTCGATGCTAAAGTTTCATTAAAACATATGGGTAGTATCACTATATATAATGTTTCATCAATTTTAGCATTAAATATCTCTGCTTCTATATAGAGGACTTGTTTGTGGATTTGAAATCAAATGGTAGCTCTAAACATTTAAATTTCACCGAATTTTCATTACTGTATCTTAATAAACAAACCTAAAAAATCTGATGTAATATTTTAATTTAATACCTCAGTCAATTTCATGACGAAATATTTTAATTCAACTTCGCTACCAACTTGCAGAGCAGTCGGTAGCGTAGTTTCGATTGGTGGATGCAATCGCTACGTTTACACAGCGACAATAGTAATTTGTTCTATTCCGTGGCCTATCCTAGATTCGCGGTGATTTAAAGGGATTTTGTCACTCCGAACCACTTTTGGCCAACAATGGTACAAAAATTATGAAGGAGAGGGGGTAAATGTCAAAGTGGAGTAAACGGATTTGGCGTCGTTAAAGTCACATGTGATGTTAGCAGTGACATTGAGTATTCGGGGCAGAGCCAAAGTGAATATTGTTGTGTTGAGATAAATAAGGTAAAGATGACTGATTCATATCCAAGTAAATCGATTAAGTGTGTTTGCTTAAGAATCGCAATTTGTATGGATTCCATTTGCGTAATTGAAAAAGGTCTTTTGATTCGATTAGACAGAGATTCACAAAAACGCGTTTAACCAAAATACGCCAACAATCTTATCTGTAACATTACAGATAAGATTGCATTGTTTGTCTAAACTTCTTATTATATTGATTAAACATTTTTCTGAAGTAAAACTACAGTAATTTTACAATTTAATTTATATAATTTAACAAATTACATACATTGTTGCTATGGATCCAAAATTGAGTCGGATTGTGCAATGAATGATGCAGTGCTTTTAGCTTGTCTTATATTTGTTCTTTTAGGTATACTTGTTTAATTATTTGTATTTAATTATTTTAATATAAACCTAAATTATTCCTAAATACAATAACGGAATTTGTGGATTTCAGAAACAACAAAATGACGACTTTTCGGATGCTTTCTGGATTAAAAAGTAGGATTCCAAAAATTGATTCCATTAGAACTTTGACTCAGAGTTCGATAAGATGCGATTCCGAAGCTCCACAGGCTTTGCCAAAAAGCCATACAGGTTTGCTATATAATATTTTAATATTTAAATGTATTCGTGATAAATGTGTAACACAGTTACTATTCTTATAGGGGTGAATGTGATCCAGCCTTCGGAATTTCAAAAGAGAATATTGGTTTGGGTGAAAAGATATCCTAAAGGACAAGTACCTGACCGAGTTCCGTAAGTTATATTAGTTGATATATCATTATTGATTAATTACACTTTTTTTATTTCGTATCTTGTAAGCAGTTACGTATTGTATATGTATTTATTAAATTGTAGCAATTTTTTAATATACTCGAATTTTTCCTATAACTGTAAATGTAAATAGTAATCAAAAATAATTAAAAACATTTTTTAAATACAAAAATTTTTTAATTTGTCTAAAAATATAAAAAATCAAAAGATGAAAGTAAAAATTTTAATCAACTAATTATGTTTATAGAGCTGATGCCATGGCACATGCAACAACAAGAGCTCGCATAAGAGTTTGCAACTTGATGATATTAGGATCTATGATTGGTTTTGGAACAGCTATCTATTTGGGAAAAAAGGATGCTGAGAAACACGACTTTATTGATATGGTGTTAGAGGGCAGAAAAACGGAATAGAGTTTTATGCAACATTGGAGACAGGTTGTGAAAACGACAATTTTTTATAACAATGTAACATTTAACTGTTTTCAAACGGGTCATGGAAACTTGATGTTTTCGTGGTTGTGTAGCTTGAAACTTAGTGCTTTCTGTGCACATATTCTGAAGAAATGTATGTCTTGAAATACTTATAGTATCAGATAATAGTTATGTAAATAAGCTCAATGAAATAAACGCATATTTTGTCATTAAATCTGGAATTTTTTTGGGATAAAGTGAAGGTGCAATGGAAAGTCATTCAGTTTACACTGCATATATTTACAACTCTGTCATCCTCAACTACAAAAGGAACAACAAATTCCTACTGCAATTGCATTGAATTCTATATACAACGTTAAGTGGTTTGAATAACAAACGTATCAACAGTATTTATACATATTTGTCCTAAAATATTTAGTATTAGCAGCATTAAAAGCAACTAACACGGGATTCTTAGTAAATGGTTGCAAGTTGAATTAGAAAGTCAGATTACAAAACACTTTTAAAACAAAGTCTGGCAGGTTAACTTCTGAAATTCATCCTGAAATGATTCTCCTTTTTTTGTCACAGTACTTTCGCGTCTTCTGACCTATTTGAGTATAGTAAAGTTCGTATAAAAACCATTATCCTTTGTAATTGTAAATGAAAACAGTTACTGAAAAACCGTCTAGAAAACCGACACCTTGAATTCATGGTTTGTAAAAAGTACGGCATTTCTCGTGGTAAATTTTGTCGGTTCGCTGTTTCACCACTTCCTCGACGTTGAGTTCGGATTGTAAGAGGCGTAATTTGTTCTGTTCCTTGCGTAAATTTTTTAACAGCTCTATGTCGTTGTCACCAGAATCCCGTTTTTCCTTGAGTTGCTGGACCCGGGTCTTTGTGACATTTAAGCACGTGGAAATGGCTTGATTCCTCTTGGTCCGGATGTCTGATATTTGCTGGTGCAATTCCTTGCATTCATTTGTTGGGTCCAGTTGACCTTTGAAGGATTCGGTGGGAATTTTGGTGTTTAGTAAATATATGATTTTGTCGTCTATTTGTCGCATTTTCTGCAAGGCATCCTGGAGGTAAAATGAAAATGTTGATAAAAAATATTTGAATGATTTTCTTATAAGTATTAAGATGCTAATGTTGATAGAATAGATATTTAAAGAGGTTTCTTAGATGAAATCAATGTCAATGAGATGAAATTTGGTATTGAGGAGAATGATGAGGAATAATTTCCCAAACTTTGGTTGTCCTTTTAAGAAATGGGAAAATTGGGGAAATTATTATCTTTAAGTGTAAAAACAATTTGAACTAACAAATGTTTAGTATCAAACTTCCTTAATAATAGGAATTTCTTAAAAATGTATTGAAGTTACAGAAATAATAATATATCAAATTCTTCAAGTATCTCAACTTGTTAAAGCTCAACACTGAAACCAAAATGTTAATGTTTATATTCTCTAGAATATTGACATTATATAAAACATTTCTTTAGTTTTATAAAATCTTGAAAATTGTTAAAATATTAAAAATTGTTAAGACATTTAAAATTGTTAAAACATTTAATAATGCGATTTTGCCTATTGAAGTCTGAATTTACGGATTTGAACATTTTAAATAATTCAAAAAGATTATTATAAATACAATGAATGGTTAAATGCGATTTCTATAATCGTTGTATTGTTTTACATATCGATAAGTGGAATAATTGAATCATTTTAATAAACTATTTAGAGGAGTCACAGGAGAAAAATCTGGAAATATATTTTTTAACTGTTCTAAAGTTCATTGACAAGTATAGTAAGATATCTAAAATATAAAACAGAATGAAAACCGTGAAAAATTATTCATATGATGTAACTAAAAAAATAGTTTAAAAAATGTTGAATTATCAAAAGAAAGAGTAAATAAAAATAAAGCTGAGAAATCAGTAGTTTATTAAACAAATGATTATTGATAACTGATAAATATTTAATAAATATTCAATGTTCGATAATCCATGTTGTTTTATACAATGTGAGAAGTTGAAATAGAAGGTTTGCATTGTAAATCCATTTTATTGGTACTAAATAATATTTAATTAATCTAATATAACACTTATAATGGTAAAAACACTCATGAAATGCTTAGTAAGAACTAAACATTTTATTTATAATCCTTTCAAATAGTTCTAAAATAAATTAAAAGTAATTAACTTTATTCCATTGAACTTTAATCACCAGCTTTTTGTATGGCGAAAAACAAAACAAACTGAATATCAAAGAACTCAATATTGCGGTTTTTAATAATTATATGCATTTTATCATTTGTATACAAGCTCCAAAAGAATTGCATAAATAACTGAAATACTCATTTCTGCAATTTAAAGATTTTCCCCTTTTACTTTTTGGTTATGTTTGATAAAAGTCAGGTACAAGTAAAAATTATGCAAATTTACACTGCAAACTTATTTAAAGCGTACAATGAATTAAATGAATTTATTTTTACAATGCAAAAACGGGTTTACATAATTCTAAATGTTATTTGTATTGATCTGTGTATTAAGGAACAATAGTATTGCGAATTTACATTAGGTGTGAATCTTATTCGTTCGGTTTAAGGTCTTACGGGAAATAATACAATTCTGATAAGTTTAATTAAACGTCAAGTTATCCTCTTTAATAAAATTATGATACTTTTGTCTTATTTTTATCCTTTGTTGAGGTTATCTGGCATTCGGAGTGCCGGTTTCAAGTAGGTGAACAATGCGAGTAACATTCAATGAGTTGTGAGAAAAATATGTGAATGAAAGTAAGAGGAAAATCAATGAAAAAAGATAAATTAATTGACTGATCACCTGGAATTCTAGAAAGTCGAGACATTCAAAAGTCGCCGTGGTTGCCATTTTTGAACAAATAAGGTTCAACTCATTCAGCAGGCGCAGTGCGGCGCAGTGACACTAGAGAACTCTACTGACATTGAGATCAAGTGATTTTAAAAGTAAGCAATTGTGAGGGCAATTGGAAACCTAAATTGCGTTGTATTACTGGACGTGTTATTCTGCTTTTTTGAAATGTGTAAAGACAGAATTATTATTTTATTTTTCTTTAATTAATTAAATAATTATTTTCTTGTAATATTTCTTGTTTTCTAATTTAACGCTTTCGCTACCTCAGACGCGCTCATTAAAATATATTGTCCTTAAATACTTTGATTGACTGTATTAAATTTCTACTAAAAAAAAATTGACCTGCTTTCCTGTAAACAAATAATTATAAACAGAAATAAAATTGTTAATAAACAATGAACTCGTCGGTGGAAATTTTCTGAATTCATATTTTTATTTTCATTCCCATTATATTAATGTCATGCATCAGTATTTTTAACGACAAACAAAAAATAAAATTTTGTATAATTAATTTTGTTTGTTTTTCTTACAAAATATAAGTTGAAATAATTTGTTCCATTTTTAGTTGGTGCCAAAACTTGTGTTTAACGATAAAAAATAAACAGGTACTAGATTCCTAGAAAGTTTTTATTCAAAATTTATTTGACGAACTTACATTTGGGCAAAATTGTGAATTAGGACCGCAAGTATGTTTATATTCTTTAGAGTGTAGAAACGAACAAATTAATTAAACAAAAATGAAAACAAATTCTTGACATTAAGCGCCCCTCAAAAAGTTTTGCGCCATAGGCCATGGCCTTTTTGGTCTAGGCGCTAATTCGCCACTGTGGATATTCGAACCTTCAACAGTGAATTCTTTTCTACTCTTTTCAATTCCATTTAGGGATCTTATTATTGAAAATGAAACGCACCACAAACTCGCTGCACGCCAGTTTCTGAACGCAGCCCCAATAAAATATGCACATAATTGAGTCTAGAATCCGGCGCGCAACAAAACATCAGTATTAAGAAATACAGTCCCTGGGACTGTTTTCGCATAGAAACCATGAGGACTTACTTTCACATGGAACTCCAGATGCAGGTATGGGTACCCAGTTTAAAATTTCCGACCCGATTCCGACCTAATTCTGAATCAATTCCCAATCGATTTCAGGACAGATTTTTGATCAGAAAAAGAAATTTAATTAAGGGCAGTACTTCTTTTGACATCCCCAGCAAATAAAAAACAATACATTCCAATACCGAAAAGCTCTTATTGAAATGTATTGCGTCAATGTCCAACGTCCAGTTATTGAAAATTGACAATTCCATAAATTCCTAAACGAAAACAAAAATTCGTACTAAAAACATTATGGTCACTGAGATTCGAACACCCGGCCCCAAGTTATCTGCACTACGCCTTCCCTACTGCGCCATCAAGACATATATTTTTCTCCAGATGTTGATCTATTTCACGTTTTCTGTAAATTTCAATAACTTACAATACGGTTGTCTATAGAATTCAATACATTACTGTACCGAAACATGAATTCAGGTTATGCTTTTGCTGTCTTTAGATTTCAGTAACTCACAATACAGCTGTCCATAGTATACAATACATTCCTTTACGATAATAATAGATACGGCCATGTTGGTTGTTCAAATAATTGGAATTTAGGTTACGATTTTGCTTTCTATAAATTTCGATAAATTACAATACGGCTGTCTATAGTATTCAATGCATTATTTACGAAAAAAATGGACTCGGCATGTTGGTCGCCATAGAACAATAAGTTCCAATACATTTCAATAACAGAAGCGAAGCTGGTATTGTAGTTTGGACACTAACGCAATTATAAAATGAAAATTTATATTAGAATCTATTAAATTATATTGAAATCTTTTGTTTTTCGTTTGCTGGGACCGATTCCAACTCCAAGGAAATCCATGGTGCTCAGAAGATGTGTTATAAATATATTTTTTATTGTTTCCTCACCACTCTGCAGTAGATAAAACGGTGTTTTTTATAGTGGAATCCCCTGTAGGCCTAATCCACTGAATGTAAAACTGTTAATTTTGAATGCTAATAAACCGATAGGTTTTTTTATAGCGGTATCCCCTGAAGGCCTAATCCACTGAATAAAAACTATGAATTTTGAATTATTATGACACAAAATATGTAATATTTTTGGTTAAAACGTTACTTCTGAAGGGTAATATGCTTATGATTAACTGAATTCTGCAGTTTTTTTCTATCAATATTGAATGAACTGAAAATTTATCGTGATAATCATTGAAATCTCCTATAGGAGTTTTAAATGATTTTGCGGCGTATTTTTCGGAAATTTCGGCGTATTTTCCGGTGAGAAAAACCATCGGACTATACGGTAAAATTTTAGACTGAAATAACGTCGAAAAAACGTTTAAAACGGTGTGTTATAGGGGAGAGTCAGGTATGGTGGGTCGCCTAAGGAAAATCGATTTCACTTTTTTCCATAATTTGCTCTCGTCAGCTCGGAGACTCGAACCAACAACTAAATTAAGGGTTGAGAAATTATTTTTCTTAACCCTTAAGCCCCTATTGTATTTCGTTACTAATGTAAGAACTTCAGTTAAAAATGCCGCCAGTGGGAAAATTTGTCATTAATATATAAAATTATGTCGCTAGTAGATGACAATGTATGTAGGGAGCACAAGACCAACATAGACATGTACAATTA
>JABFPB010001778.1:0-23294 GCA_022817645.1 Ceratoteleas bidentatus
ACAATGAATATTAAAAGTAACGGTAACGAAAATGAAAATGTCGTTACCGTTACTGGAAAAAGTAACGGCGTTACCGTTACCGTTACTTAATAAAAAAATGTAACGAAATCGTTACCGTTGCTCGAAAAAAGTAACGATTTTGAGTAACGCGTTACAAATAACGTTACTTCACATGTCTCCAAATATCTCAAAATCACAAAAAAGGGACTTAACTGATTTTTCCTCAAAACCTCAGTTATACACTTTTTTCAATCTCCACCACTGAGACTTGAACCTGTAGCTCACGGTTTCGAATCGACTTAACCATCAATGCACTCCAACTGCCTCTTCGTCCCCAGGAGGATCACCTCCATAACGCCACTGCCGGTGCCCGACATGCCAGCGCCCCCTAGGCCCGACTCCATATCCACCGAGCCCGAGAACCTCGACCCCGGGCCCGTGCGCTACGCCAACTCCGAGGCCGCCGAGAAGCTCAACCCCGAGCGCAGCGCCATCTCGCTGCGGCTGCCCAAGAGGGCGCTGCCGTCGCAGGGCCTCGACGAGGACGACACCCTCGGCTCCGTGCTCGCCTTCTGCTGGTGGTTCCTGTTCGTGCTCGCGCGCGTCCTCTCGCTCGTCATCTTCTTCGAGTTCTTCCCCTACTACCTCGGTGGCGTCGTCGGCGCGCACTACGCCGCCATGATCGCCTACCTCTTCTACCAGTCCAAGTTCCTCAACCCGACCAACATCCTGGTGAACCTCTGGCTGGGCCTGGTGTACGTCTTCAGCGTCATCGAATACAGGGTCAAGTTCACCCACGCGGACACCTGGCTGGTCGTCTACTACACGTTCGTGATCGCGCAGAACTCGGCGATGAGCGGCGCCTGGTACTTCCTGGCCGAGTGGCACAGCTTCTGGCTGGAGTTCATCTTCTACGGGATCGTCGTGACGATGGTGCTGGGCGTCGTCACCACTGCCGTCTACTTCGCGATGTTGAAACCAAAAAAGCGCAGGATCTATGTGACCTGAACCGAGAGCTGATTTCCCTAGAGAAAGTAGGAAAATATTGGTATAGGAACAGATATTCCCAATGTTTCTGATATATTCCCAAAATATTCCCAATTTTTGCAATTGGAAATGTATTGGGAATGTAATGGAAATATGGGGTATGTGTGGGGATGTAGGAAATATATATTTCTAATGTATTTTGTATAAAAATGTATTAGGAATATGATCTCAGTATATTCCTAATATATCCCAATATATTCCCAATTATTGCAATAGATTGGGAATATATTTCTAATTGCTGAAATATACTGGGAATGTATTGGGAATATATTGACAATATATAGGGAATATATCGGCAATATATTTCTCTTATTACTAGGGGATTGGTAGATTGTGTAAGTGTAAAATTACATGGTATATCCTGGTATAAATTCTATCAGATTCCATTAGGACACATTCTATTTGGACCTATACCTCTGGTTCAATGATCATAGAGATTTATAAATGAACAATCCTTCATAGGAATTGCAACAGGAAATCCAATGATGGTGTGTAGAATTTCATCTATTTTTGTTTATAAAAGTCTATGAAATACTGTTACATACCGATTTATAAATTAAAATAGATGGATATCCATATGCCGTGTAAGGATTTTCTGAAATTCCTATAAAGAAATTTTCCTTCAATTTTCTATCTGTGGCATTATTTCTATGTGGTTTTTGATATTGTTTTTATCTATCTAATGGTTTCTGGTGGAATTTGTTAACTGGGAAGTGTGTACACAGTATAATGTGGATTGTGTAACGCGTTTTTGTGTAAAATTATAATGCGTTGTGTAATCCGGTTAGAGAATTATTGCACAATGCAACTTGTAATTTTACACTTTCGGGATCACAGTGTAGATTGTGTGTGCGGATGTAGAAATGTTGGGGAAGCTTGGGTACAAATTAGGAGTAACTTCGGTGATTTGAGTAAGTTAGGCATATTGTGCCTACTTTGTACCTAAGTGTCCGAACATTTCTTATCTGACTTGATATATGGTATAGGTATCTTCTAACTTTATTGGGATTTTCCTGTTCGTAGCACCGATTTTAAGGTGTTTTTCAACATTTTCAGGGGAAACTTTTGTAAAAGATGCAAAGGAAATGACTTATTTTGATCTCAAGTTAAAGTTAATTAGGGTCACGGTTTTTTCAAAGATTTCATTTAAAAAAATGGACAAATTCGCTCGGATTTATCTACGGTGGCATCGAAATGTTCATTTTTGAATTTCTGAAATGAAAACAAGTAGCATTTTATACCTCCATATATATCTTATTCTTAAAATATATATACATATATATATCACAATGTTTTTAAACTTACAAACAGGAAAACCCCCTTAATTCATTTTTTTGCTGTTGAGGAAGGAGGGGGTGCAGGGGAGGGGGTTACCGGTTGTCTTGGTAGTTGCCCTGGTTGAAGAAGAGTTAGGGAAATTAATTGGGATTCGCAGCCCTGATGAACAATTACGACAAAAGAGCATCATGATACAACTATGACCAATTTTGGATCATCCCAATGATGAATATTTATTTTGTCATGACTGGTGAATATTATTTTGTTTATATTTTCATTGATGTTGTCCTTATGGATAATTATAAGGTAGATAAAATAGTTATAAGGTACAAAATCAATGTAAACTTTATTATTCATATATCGTTTATTTATATACAAATTTAAGCAAAAATATTGTTTTTTACATTAAAAAATCAGTGAGCTTAATGAAAAAAAAATGTCGATTTTAATAGGAAATGTATACCTATGACTGAATTGCATTCAAATGTGGATTGAATTAACCAGTATCGTTTCATTAATAATAGGATTGGAAACGTTACTTAAATTTTTATATCGTTCAATCATCTCATCTTCTTGATTTTATGTCAAGGACGCAATCCAGTAATGAAATTGGACAGTGCTCTTTACATTTTAATAATAGATAGACCCATCATTTGTTTAACTTTGACGTGTATGACTCTTTTTAATTTTGAGATACCTTTTTGAGGTCTTGTCAGAAGTCTAACTTTCATTTAACAGAAATTGTTGAATGTAACAGTAAAATAACTCTGAAACTTCAGGACAATTTTCCTCACTTCTGTCAGGTAAATATTTTTTAATTGTATTAAATGTCTAAAAAGTAAGTAACTTCTTCTATGATATAATCTCAATTAAATCTTAATCAGGGATCTAATTAATGATACCAATTAACCTTTTGTAAATAACTCTGTGTAATAAAATAATTTTAAATTAAAAATGTTGAAACAAATGAGGAGTAAAATGACGAAAGTTGTACAAAGTACGAACACTGACATTTCTTTCGAAATAAGTCAAGAACAGTAAAATTTCTTAAATGGAATGGTAAGGAATTACAATAACTAAAGCAACCTCCCGAGACAACCGGTAACAGTTGTACATTTTTTGTGAAATACAGCAGGATCTCCGGTATTTCCTGGCTGTTTTGGTTTAATTATTACGGGGTGCTACTGTATGTGTATTGTTTTGTAAGTGATATTAGAAATATGACCATGGATTTAAACGACCATTCTCTTTATAAACATTACCATATAGTATTTCGTCTGTAAGGTTCTCACATGGTTCGTAAAGCAAAATCTTCAACTTTTCAACGTGCCATAATGGAAAATGTTTATACTCTCCAAGTCGAATAGTGAAAAATTGAAGATTTCGTTAGAATTTTTATGTGAATACACGTTTTAGTTTTAAAAACATTCCCCGTGTTCGACGTTGAAAATAGGGTATTTATTTGCATTTTTTGAAAATCATTTTATTACTATATGCAGCATTCCAATGTTTTATATCACAAGACAAATATCCATTGCCTTTGGAATGAGATTCCCACTGCCCTTCTCCCCGTTCTTGGATGCTCCTGGGGGAGCATCCTTGTTAAGAATGATTTTATTTTTTACAATGTTTAGAAAGAGAGTAACTTTAATTGCGAACAAATGATTTGTTATTTATTTTGTTTATGTTGTTTACATGCGATGAGAGAAGGAAAATATGCATTACATATAGATATATCTAGTGTAATTTGTATGATATCTGTAATGTAACTTTTTTACAAAGTTTAGTCTTTTATATTTTATAAAGTAAATAAGCATGTCTGATAATTTTTATTACTGAAACTAGGTAGATCATTTTGTAAGAAAAAAGTTGGTTTTGTAATTTTACGAGTCAAAACAATGATCGAAAAGATTTACATTTTACAACTTCGGAGTAGAAACTGTTTTTATTCATTCCAATGTTTTGTTAAAAATTAGTGGAAATGTTTGTATAAATTATCGAATCGCAACCATGAATTTTTAAGTTGGTTATTTGCTAGATTTCTAAGATTTTGTATGAGAAATTATTCCAGAAATAGAATAATTAATGTTAATTTATTGTGTATATTTGCAAAATTTATTCACATAATGTCCATTAGTAAAACGAAACAAATGTAATTTGTACATCTTTGGAATATTTTTGGAGTGTTTCAAATATTCCAGGAATATATTTTGTGCTATTAGGATAAATAAACTGTAATAAATTTACATTTCTTTTTGCAGTTTATGTCTATACAAATTCCTTTCATTGCATCATTTACACATTTCTAAATATAAATTGTACTTTTAGTCTTAGAATTTTCAATATCAATGAAAGTTTTAATTTTCAGTTCTAATCTGCTTAAATTTCTATAACAAATAAAAATATATTTTACAAAAATAAAAATCATAGTCTAATAAGTTAAGGTCCGTCAATTAAAGAATTTGTACTTTAAATCTAAAAACAATTGTTAAGGTCTCAAAATGATAAAATTTGTGTATGTTCTTGAACCATATTTATTAATCATCAAGAATATAAAATTTTCACTTTAGTCTCCACATAAACAATGCTATCAAAAGTGGTGATGTTATTCCGAGAGAGCAGTTGCTTCTGTAGTCAGATTGATGTTGAGTAAAATCGTTTCAAAAAGCTGTAACAAAAAAGATTTACACATTAATTAATATAGATTTCTCTTTGTTTGCTTTTTTTATTATCAAGTAATTTGTTACGTTATTTATAAAAAAAACTTGTTATCTGCCACCTGCTACTATTTTTCAAAAGTTTTTACAATTTTTATATGCGATATTTGATTTTCGACTATAAGAAGCAGTTTTAGACCTTTTCTTATTTTATGTCCTCGAAGCCAAATTTGTGGTCTAAAATATCCAAAATTTATGAAAAAAGCACTTTTTACAAAAAATTCAATACCTAAAACACATATTAAAAAATCGTTTTTGGCTTTATCTATTCATTTTTATATGGACAATAGTAATATAATGGTTATACTCTATTTATTTGCCTCTAAAGGTCCTAAAATGGCAGATTTGTGAAAAAATATATTTTATTACAAATTAAATATTCAAAATGTAAATTAATAAAAAAATTGTTTTCTTTTACTTTATCCAAATGAGAATTGAACTATAACTGAGATATATAATGAGTTTCTTCTGTACATTTTGGGCTAAAGTATCAAAAATGACATTTTTTTGAAAAATAACTTTTGTATTAAAAATTCCACTCTCGTTTGGCATGGATGTGATATCCAATATATCACAAATCTATGTCTGAATAACTCAAAAAGATCAATTTTCACAGATAAATAACTGAAACAATAATAATAATGGCATACTTTTAAAAATTATTTCAGATACAGTTAAAAATATATTTAGATTGATATTGTTTTAAATTATACATCACAATACTTACAAAAGATTTCAAAGGAAGGATGCTTATTTAGACCTTGCACGCATCTTCCTCCTTTTGCGCTTTAGCCTGCGCATCCTCTTCTTACGCCACTGAAATTAAACAAAAACATTAACAATCTCACTAAAAGCAGCATTTGTATTAACAATAAACAAAAGTGTGTTTTTTGCTTTGTATCTATCAATCTCCGAAACGATCTCCGAAACGTCTCGAATATAACCTAACTTTAACAAAGAAACTTTACAGCTCACAAAAAAAAACGAAATTTGTAAACGATTCAATTTGTATTAAAAATCAATTAAATGTGATATTGCCAGATATGCGTATTTACAATTACCACACGAGACTGCCTTTAATCACATTTCTGGTAAAACAAACATGCGGCAACAAACGCACAAAATACGTTACAACGAACGTCAAGATCAACAACAAATAAACAAATAATCACGAAAATAAATAAATTACTGAATGCACTCTTACCTTAGCTCTCATATTTCTCGGGTTGGAAACGCTAGCGTGAACTAGGTTTCCACGATTCTTTTGGATTCTTGATCCAAGTAAGACTCGACAATGAAAGAACGAACGAAGCGGCTTCACCAAATGACGTACTGGAGAAATGGAAGGAACGGTGGAACGTGGAACTGAGCAGAAAATGCGCATGCGCGGGGAATATTGTATTTCAAAAAGAAAGTTATTATTGGACGTAAATACTTTAACTTTTGTTTTAAATTATAATAAATACAGTATAAAATAAGTCTGTTTTTTGTTATAGGATATTTCGTAACAGTTGAATTAGAAAATGAGCTGAAAATAAACTATGATTTGAATTTCCCGGTCTTTTCGAATGCTTGACGTTTCGATTTCGTGTTTCTGAGTTTTAAATTTGTTTATCTTTACTGAGTGTAATTTTAAATAATTATTTGCAATGATAAGCAAAATGTTTTCTGAAATTTATTCATTTTTATAATGTTTTTTCTAGTTTTGAAAAGTTAATAACTAAATTATATGAACAAAATACATTGAAAATGTTTGGAGCATTTTATTATGGAATCATTGGTATGATTGTTATTAATTTTGAATTAATTTTGAAAAGAATATTATTTTATATAAAATAAATAAGTAATTAAATGAAATGTGAAATTTCATACCACTGATAAAAATAGTGTTCAAACTTTGCATAAATGAGTCAATTTATTATTTCAATAATCTGTCGCCAATTTGATTGTCAACTAATTATTTAATTCATTGTGAAATTAATAAAATTAAAGTGTTTAACTATAAACTAAGAATTATTAGCAGAATTAAAATCGAATTTCAGTTTTCATTACAAAAAAAAACGGATCTACCAAAAAATGTTATTTCGGCGACGAGACGCACATAAGAAAGACATTCGTTCACAATAAGGTACGGTTGGGAATGAAATGCAATCTAATCTGAATTACTGTGAATATAGAATTTCAGACTCGTTATTTGAGTCTGAAGTTTTATGTTCACACTGAGAATCGGGGCTATATATATAATAATATAGCTATAATACTGTGAGTAATATTTTTCACAATATTTTAAACTCGATTTTTGAGCCTGAAAATCTACGTTCGCAGTAGTTCAGATTAAATTATATTTAATTCCCAGTTGTACCATATTGTGTTCAAATGTATATGAAATTTCACGTTACGGCTGTACAATTTTTGCACAGTTGCATTTTTCATAGTATTTCAGATTTTGATTTTGAGTCTGTATGTTCTTTGTATCATTTATATAGCTTTATATAGCTTCAAACTACTTCATTAAGATCCACATCTGGCAATATGTGCTCTTATTTGCAGTGCATCTAATGCGCTCTTTTTTTTATTTTTTACTTGTACTTGCTTGAGCAAAAAAAATAAATCTACATTTTACAATAGTTTTAATGAGAAATATTAACTTTGTATGGAAAAAATAGATAAAATGTAAGGCATAAAGTTCATTCAGTACCAAGTAGTTTTCATTTTTCTCGAGTATGAGCTAAATGCAGATAACACTCTTTTTCCTGTGGATGGCAATAGTTTAGTTGTTCATACCCTAATTATTTATTGATCAACTTTTCTATCATTTATTCAATATGAAATTCTATCTAAAACTATATGAAATATATATAAAAACAATTTTTTTATATTAAATTGCTCTTAACAATATTATGATGGGGTAATAATTGCGTAAAACAAGATTATACATTTTCGATCAACCTTTATTGATCCAATAACAATATCGAAATTTTGCATTCATCTCCATATAGATAACAAAGTTCGAAAAAAAGGTGATGGTGCTCCAAATGAATGCTTATTTCATCCAGTCAATGATGTTCAGAAAAATCGCATGAAGACCTGTAACATAAATGCAAATTTGAGTTAGTTTTTTGTGTTTCTCAATTTTCAAAAAGTTTCTAATTAAAGAAATTTAATAAATTATAGAAGTATTTGTTTTAACTGAACAAAAACTTATCATTTCAAAATATCAAAAAATAAATAAATAAAAAATAGTAAAAAAAATGTTAGAAAACAAATTGTCAAAAAAATAGCAAAAAACAATCCAAATGTAATGAAATTATAAATAAGACATTATGAAAATAGATATTTGTGCCCCTAGGATGGAAAAGTAGTGATCAGGAGTTGGCACATGGCGATGTGAGTTGGCAAAACGAGCTGTAGGCGAGTTTTTGACATCACACGAGCTGTCAATACTTTTCCATTCCAGGAGCACGCAATATTTTTCTCGACAAATGTGTTCAAATTTTTTTTTCGAGCACTTTACATGAGAAAAGTATACTTTTTACTTTGAATGCATGTGTCGAGAAAAAATTGTAAAATATCTAATAAAATATAATTAAAATATAATGCAAAAACACTTACAAATGACTTCAAACTGGATACTTATTTGGACCTCGCACGCATCTTCCTCCTCTTCCGCTTTAGCCTGCGCATCCTCTTCTTTCGCCACTGAAAATTCAACAACAAATTAAATAACGTCACAAACACATTGACAAATACGATGAATCAATTTACTAACTATAATTTACTAAAAACAACTCAAAATAAAAAAAAGTAATCAGGAAACACATGTTTTCAAAATTATTTGGATTAATCACAAAATTACCCAAAACACGTGAAAAACCCACAATAAACCATTATTACCATTAAACTTCAACAATTGCACAAACAAAAACCGAAATTCCAAATTCTTCAAGTTAACCTAACCTCAAAACTCACCCCATCCACATTTACCAATTTTCAAAAAAAACAACCCAAAATTCATAAAAACAATTGGAAATACTCAATTTCCCACAACTTCAATCCATTTCAGTCAAAATAAACCCCAAAAAACATGAAATAATCCTTAAAATGATCTTACCTTAGCCCTCATGTTTCACGAGTCGTTTCACAAAGTGCAAAGTGAGCGCATCAGCCACGCATCTCGTTTCGAGACACGCGTCGAACCGAAACCTGAACCGAAACTCTGGATCCGAACCGCGCATGCGCGCAACAACGTCCCTCAAAAAATCCCACACAAAAATTCAAAATCCCCACCAAAACCTATCAGAAAACGAATAAAAATGCTGCAAACCACCTAAAACGTCTCAAATTAATTTTTTCCCCTTTGTCTTCTTTCCAAAATCCGCAGAATCGTCGAACCCTAACCTCACTTATTTCGAATTTCCCGCTGCGCAACGTTCCAGTTTCGATTTCCGGCGTCCTCCCGCGTTTAAAAGGCGCGCTACGAAAACGCCGACACGCAGTCAACAAGTTTTCCCTCGCTTTTTGGTCCGCCACGACGCGCACCAACTGTCAGCCCGCATTCGTCGCCGAAATCTCGTACGAAATATCGTTGGAACGCATTGTCTCGTCAAAACGACAACAGTCGATTTCGGACCGACAATCGGATTGTAATTAATTGTTGTATTTCGAACACGCGCGACGATGGCGAAGCAACAGACAATGGATCAGCACTTTCAACAGGTGAAATCGCGGGGACTGAACAGCGTTCCGACGACGAAGTCGTTTTACGGGAAGAAGGAGATTTCACCGCTGAAGGAGTACCTGGCCAGTAATGTGAGGAGTGAGCCGGAAGTTTACACGCCGACGGTGAAAAAACTCATTTCGTTCAGCAGCGATGAATCCGAGTCGGACTCGGATTCGGAGAACTTTTTGGCGGTGAAGCGACGCATCGAGATCGATGAGAGCGAGAATTTGGGTAAGATTTCGGGGAAATTATGGGGACATGCAGTAAAACGTTTTAAAATATTTTTTAAGTTTTTATGATAAAAGGACATATGTTCTTAGAACAAAAAACCAGTAAAGAAGCATGTAGAAGATTTGATTGATTTTTATTTGAGATTATTTAAAGAAAAAAGTCAATTTTATGAACATGAATTATCAATGTTTTTGTGACATTTTTATCTAACAATTTGGTTTGTGATATATTTATAATTTTTTTTATATAAAATATGTAAGCTAAGGGATATTTGTAAACAAATTAGCATATGTGATATTGATGGCATCAGCTGATTCCTAATGTCAACAAAGGAAAATTAATAACCGAATGAAGTTGAGAATAAAAATTCAATAAATGAATGTTTCATTACATATTTGTCTACATTTTAATAATGCAAATTCTGAATGAGTTAGAAGAGATATTAGTTCATCTGTGGTAATGTTTCTCTTTCCCTGTTGTATAATTTGATCAGATTTTTATTCAATCTTAATTTTGTATCAGTTTTTTAATTTTTTAAATACTGATTTGAAACTATTTGCTGAAAAGTCTTTTTGAGTGGGACTTTCTGTAATGACAAATGGCTGAATTTGGTATTTTCTGAAATCAGATTATCTAGAAAATTTGTCAAATGAAAGACCTTTTCCAGGTATCAAACTGTTTGCTTAGTCTAATATAATCTTATCAAGGATTATCTCAGCTTTTCATACAAATGTATTTTAAGTTGTACCTATTAATGTATTTAATGTTTAGCTCAACGAATATATATATGTAATTACTACCATGTGTTCCAGTTGTTAGAATGAGTTTGTCAAAAATAGTTAATGAAAAACAATACAATTTTCTTTCATTGTCTTATTTCACAAATAAATTTCTGAAACAGTTGATTGCTTCTTAAACCTAAGTAAATATTGAGAAATGCATTATTTCTCTACTATATAAACTTTGTTTATTCTTTAATGGTATTAATTTTTGCTCACACGTTAATAAACTAGAATTTATTTAAATATGTGATGAAAATTTAACTAGAAAATATATTAATTATTGTACATTACAATGAAACTTCCAAATACAATTTCTCAGTCAATATCAATTACATTTGCATTGAAGTATTTTTCAAAAATACTTTTGGCAATGCAGTTAACTCAAACCTAAAGTTCACAAATGTTTTTATTTGAATTAACATTCAAATGTTACGGTAATGTTAGATAGTATCAAAAAGTATTCCAGATTCTTCACCATGTTTGTGCAAACTTGTTGAATGATATGTTAATGAACATTATCAATATAACAAGACATGTGTTGCATTAAAAAAATATTTCATAACAGACTTCCATTCAATTACTCCATATATTTGCATGAAAACACAAATGTTTCGAAGATACATTAAATTTTAATATTTAATATAACTTTAAACAAGCCAAACCACACGTCAAAATCCCAAATAATCTCTCAAAGACTCAGTATCAGTATAATTCAACAAAACAATTACCATCTGATACTAAATTTGGTTCATTATCGGTTCACTTACTTAAAAATAGACTTCACATTCATTTTCTTCAATTAAATTCTATTGAAGTGTCAGTTTTTAAACATTTCTCTTTTGTCAGACAATGAAATTATATAGGAAAATGAGATTTTAAGAGAACAAATTATTTAATAAAAAAAAAATCTCTTTATAACACAACTCCAAATCAAACACAAATTTGATTTGAATACAATTTTAACATCAATTTTTTTCCCATCTGTCATCAAAAACAATTATTTACATTATTTACAAAAAAATTGTAAAAAATTAATAACAAAAATCATTTACCAGAATGTACAATACAAATATTGTACATTCTGGTAAATGATATTTATACTCATATTTATACTTTATACAATGATATAAACTGAAATAATGCAAACTAACAAAAACTAAAAATGTTCAGGTGTCAGTCCCAGAAAACGCGCCAGTCCCTCAAAGCGCACCACTCTCCGCGCCAAAGTCTCCACACCCTCGACTCCCAGACAACGAGCGACAGTCGCGAAGCCGAAAACTCCGTCCACCCATTTGGCTGAACTCGAAATCGGGACCCCGAAAAAGTCGAAGACTCCCGGCACCCGGAAACAGCTGTTCGCCAACAAGTACCAGGAGGCCAGGTTGGCGTTGCACAGCTCCCACCCGGAGAACCTCGTCGGCCGGGAAAAGGAGGTCGCTGACCTCCTGGCATTCGTTTCCGGTCACATCGAAAACAAAACTTCAGGCTCCATCTATCTCACTGGACCTCCGGGAACCGGCAAAACCGCAGCCCTGACACAGATCTGCAAAGATCTGCCAAAGTCGCTGAACCAGATATACGTGAATTGCACATCTCTGAAGGTTCATGTCGAAATTTATAAATTGATATGAGTTTGAATGAGAATAATCAAATTAATATAATTCTAACAAATTGTAAGAAACTTGAAATGTTTGATTTTTCGTTTAATCAATTTTTTTTAATTTTGGTTAAATGAAAAATTATCTCATCGTAATAATTTTTAATACTGGATTTAAATTATGCCATTTCTGAATTTTAGATTTATTAAAATTGTTTTATTATATCTATAATTAAACTATTTTATAGGTACCAAATGCGATTTATGGGAAGATAGGAGAAGAGTTAAAATTGAAGGTGGAGAAGAAGGATATGAAGGGCGAAATCGAGAGATATTTCAGAAGTGGACAAACGCGGCGGAAACCGATCCTTTTGGTGCTGGATGAAATCGACAATTTGGAGAGCAAAAACCAGTCGGTTTTGTACACCATTTTCGAGTGGCCCTCTATTGCCAAGTCGAAGTTGATTTTAGTGGGAATTGCAAATACGTTGGATTTGACGGACAGAATTCTTCCAAGACTGCAGGCTAGGTTGGGATCATTTGTTGTTATAGAATAATTGAGGTTTATTTTATATATTGTAAAAAAAATTTATAACAAATGAGTTATAACTTAATTGTCAAAAAGGGATTACTTTTGATATTTGTAAAAAAAGAAAAAGAAAAGGAACATGAAAGAAATAAAAAATTATAGGAAATTTGAATAACTTTTTAGTTTTGTAAACTTTTTTTTCACAAGGAGATGTATATAATTTTATTGTAATAATCTCGTTTTACGGATTTTCTGGATACTTATTTTGTCAATCATATTGCAGATGTGAAGTCAAGCCACAAGTGATGCACTTTGCACCATATACAAATAACCAGATTGTTTCGATCATAACGGATAGATTGCAGCAGGCCAATGTTGGAGAAATTTTTACGAACAATGCGCTGAATCTGCTGGCGAGGAAGGTTTCGGCAATCTCTGGTGATATTCGTAAAACACTGGACATTTGCCGAAGGCTTTTTGAATTTGCAGAGACCCAGAGAAACGCTATGGCTTTACAATCAAATGGTAAAAAAAATGTTTCATTATTTGTTTTTTTATTTCTCTGTTCATAGTTGTGACTAAGTTTATTGTATTTTTGTTTGC
This sequence comes from Ceratoteleas bidentatus, assembly GCA_022817645.1. Lineage (NCBI taxonomy): Eukaryota > Metazoa > Arthropoda > Insecta > Hymenoptera > Scelionidae > Ceratoteleas > Ceratoteleas bidentatus. The sequence continues at coordinate 13,505 of JABFPB010001778.1, forward strand.
AGATTCGAATGAAGTGGCAAAAGTTGACATCAAGGAAGTAATGACCATTTTGAGTCACGTTTATGGAGGATCGCAAAATATCGACGATGCTGAGGACAAATTTCCATTGCAACAGAAATTTTTGCTTTGCTGTCTTATGCTCTTGCTGAATAAAGGAAAACAGAAGGAAATCACCATTGGGCGGGTATGCATTCTTAAATTTCAACCTCAACCATCAAACCAATGATACTTTCGTTGAAATAAATCTAAGATGGTATGAAAAGTGTCCAAAATGGGACCTTTCATACTTCATTTTCCAAATTTTTGCTTAAATAACTTCAAATCTTCCTCGAAATCATCAGAAAAGTAATTTCCAACAGTTACTTTATCATATCGCAAAAGAATTTGAAATTTCCAGCAAATGACTTCACTCATCCGAATTTCAAAAACAATTAATCTTTTTTATTTGCAGCTCTACAGCGTCTACCGAAAAGTCTGCCAAAAGCGTAAAATGAACATCGTTGACAACTCTGAATTCGTCACTCTCTGCTCCCTCATCGAGACCCGCGGAATTATCCGCATCATCACCAAAAAGGATGCCATCATGTCGAAAATTCTTCTGGAATGGGACCAGGATCAGCTGAACGCCGCTCTCAGTGACAAAAATCTCACCTCCGACATTATTAACGACGTCAGCTGTTTATAAACTTCTCCCCCCTTACAATCTCATAATCCCCCTCACCCACCAAAGAGCGTCCCAACATTTTCGCGCATCTTCCAAAAATTCCTGGCCTTTTCCGGAGCCACGAATCGAGCTCGAGAGGAATAACCGTTTTGCCAAACTTTCGTGGGAAATCGATCGGAAGATCCGTTTTATCATCTTTTAGCACGTTTTACGTACGCCGTTAGTACTTTTAACGATCCGGATTAATCGCGTCGCGCGCATCGTTTCTGCGCGCAAAAACAAGTGCCTTGTTTTTATATTTATTATACTCGAACGTTAAGTTTGATTGTACAAACCCACGAGTTGCGATGAGGAAATAAATTTGTCATCAATCGTAGAAGGATTTGCCTTTTTTATTTGATTTTTAAACCTTTCTTATGATCATAATATGTATAGACAATTTATTTAAAAATAGAGAAGATTGTTTATTTCATGGCGAAACATCTTTTTTTGACATATGACAATAAAAATTACTTAAATGAAAGTTCAGAATGAATTATGTCTTATCTCTATTTGTAATTGAAAATACATTTACCAGAATTTATAGAATATTGGAATAAATCAGAATAGACTAATAGATCATATTCCAATATTTTAAACGTAAATATAATATGTAACAATTTAAACGTAAATATAAAAATGTAACAATAAACGATAACAAAATTCTGTTTTAGTATTTTGTCCCCTAAATAAAATATATGAAACATTGAAAATGTTAGTAGAATATGTATATAAATCGTTCTTGAAACATGTAAGCCATTTTTCCTTACAATTGCATAAACTTCAAGTTACTTTCATAAATAATTAATACAAATAATTTAAAAATATTTGTTACCTTTTTAGCTTTTCAGAGATATTCAGAGCTTTTCAGAGAGTTTAAGAGTTTTTCAGATTATTTCAGAGTTTTTCAGAATAATTTTCAGATTTTTTCAGAGTATTTATTTTTATAAGGATTGTTGCGACATTACGATTTTACAAAATTATATATTTATTCAGAATGATTATTTTGTTTATTAAAAATAACATATTCTTAATAAACCCGCTGGATTGTGTTCACGTAAAAAAAATCCTGAAAACATTTTAACGACCTTGAACCCCCTGGAAAAGACCTTGAATTTGAAATCGACTTATTGCTATTCACCCTGAATGAACCTAAATTCGAATTCGCGCGGCGCGCACGCGCGCCGCCGTGTTTATTCTCGGACGCGTTTATTTCGGTGCCAAACCTCGGCGTGCAGTGCTATTTTCGCAGCGCTGCTGCTTTCCGACGTTTGTACGACAGAAACCCGGCGTCGACGGTTTGCTCGCCATGTCGATCCTCCGACCGTTCACGTGCAACGACTTGTTCAAGTACAACAACGTGTAAGTTGTCACGCGAGTCGGGAACGACTCGCACACATAACCTACAACAAGTGCAAAACAACTACATACATGTTTCGCGAAGATGACACGATGATTTACCTTGACCTCTCGTTTCAGGAACTTGGATCCGTTGACAGAAACAGTATCCTTTGAGTAAAAGATTGTCTTCTTTTGTGAATAAAATTCGAGTGAAGAGGTGGTTTTTTGGAATGCCTTTTTATAGCTTATGTCATTGACAATATTACGATTAATTACGTTTCTGATTTTTATTTATTTATTAACAATTTATTAAATAATTATTTTTTATTATTTAATTATTTCAATATTCTAACAATGAAGATTACAAAAATACTATGATATTTCATATTTTTCAAATGAAATTGTAAGATTATTACTAACAAAAGATACAAAATACTAAAGAGTATTATTTTTTGAATGTATGAAATAAACATATTACAATTATTACAATGCTATTTATGTACTTAGAAAATTTCAAACTATAATTTATTGCAACAATTTTAAATAGTATTTAAATATGAACAATTAATGTTAAAACCATTTTTAACACAATTTAAAAACATAATTTTGTCTGACTTTCCTACAATTTTTAATTGCCTGAGTTATTGATGAGCGATGTGAAAGTACAATTGGGTGTCCACCTTTCTTCGGATTAAAAAAGGTGTTTCCTTAATACAAGAAAAACACAGTATGGAGTATCGTTCTACATGCAGTACCTGGCTCATTGGCCAGAATACTTCCAAGTCGCTGAATCACCGAGTGGAGAAATCATGGGATATGGTAATCAATGGTCATTTTGTAAGAGCAGACTTTTTTTTGGTTTTCGTATTACTATCCAACTGATGTAACGGTTTTTAGGTTTGGTTATATAATTCTTGCATCATTAGAACCGTTTGAGCTGCATTCAGTATTAGGCTTTTTATTATCCACTCAAATCTGTTGTTCATTTAATTTCTCTTTATTGGTTTAAAGTAGGCAATTAATTTCATAATATTGTCAAAAAAACCTCCATAAATATAATTTCATGCCATTTTTTAAAAGTTTACATTAATTAATTATTCTATTTATGTTGTTTTTCTACTTTTTATTTACAATTTATTTATAATAGTTATTTTTTAATTTTAGGGTAAACCACATCATTTTTCTTTTTTTTTCAGTGATGGGAAAGGCAGAAGGCCATGGTGAATTTTGGCATGGTCATGTGACAGCTCTCACTGTCTCTCCAACCTACAGGAGATTAGGATTAGCTGCCACCCTCATGAAATTCCTTGAAGATGTTTCGGAAAAGTAATTTCTTTTACTACAAAACAATATATTTTATAATAGAAATCACTATATTTTAAAATCATTATATTTTATAATAGAAATGTATACTATTTAAAATAAACGTTTATTTTTAACATTAATATTATACAATAATATGTAATTAATATAAATTATTAACATCTGTAAATAGTTATTAATAATTCATTGAAAAATTAATTTACAGGAAACAGGCATATTTCGTGGATCTATTTGTTCGTGTGAGCAATGTTATAGCCATTAAAATGTATCAGCAACTCGGATACGTAGTTTATAGGACGGTTTTAGAGTATTACAGTGGGGATCCTGATGAAGACGCTTATGGTGACAACTCATTTTTCATTAGCCCCTTTTTTCAGGGTTTCTTTTACATTGATTGATGACTCCATTAATTTAACTTTTGCAGATATGAGAAAAGCACTATCTCGAGACACAAAGAAGAAATCTATAATACCGTTATCACACCCTGTGAGGCCTGAGGAAGTAGACTGACATTAGGCAGAATCTATTCAGCAAAGATTTGATGATAAAAATCTTTCGAAACCAGACTCCGCCCAGACTGAAAATCCGTTTTAGTAAAACTTCCATAACGTTTCTACTGTCAACAGATCATCAAGTCTTAGGACAGAATGACTTTTAAGTTTTATATATAATATTCATTGAAGGAACAAGTTTATAAGAAATCTTAGTCTATAACTACTGCTGCATCAAGGTTTGTCAATAATTTATCTTTGTATTAATACTATAAATAAATTATCAAAGACCAAGTTTGAATTTATTGAAAAATGTCAAAGTTCGGTTTTTGTTGAAAATAGCACTTTGAGGAGGATTTTTAGGAGATTACCCAATTATTCGTTGCTGTTTTGATACATCAGAATGATGGTTTTTTTAGGTTTTGGAGATGAATGAGTATTTATTAGAGAAATATCTGCATTCATTTTTTACAATACTGGTAATTTTTGGATTAGAAATTTAATTTGGACTCATTAACTGGTCATTTACATTGAAAAAAAATTAATAGAATGTATAATTTTTTTATTTTAATTTTTGTAATATTCTGAGATTTGGATGAAACTGAAAAACTATTCAATTTACACGGAAAAAAAATCTGACAATTTTACCAAACTTTTTGGTAAACTGAGGATATAAGAGCAGAAATTACCAAACTCTTCGGAACAAAGGTTAACACTGTTTGTTATTGTTTGACGAATAATCGGAAATCAGTTTAAAACAGTTTGGTAAAAAAGATGAAGCTGTCGTTATATCCTCGGTTTGCCGAAAAGTTTGGTAAAATTTTTCAGATCTTTTTTTCCGTGTAAGTTTTTTTAAGTGTAGCAAAATGTATAAAGTGGTTCCAACTGAATAATTAGATTAAATTTGCAAATATAATCTAAACCACCCTAGGATAAAACACCCAAACAATCCTGACAATACTATCCCATGAAACTTTTTCTCCTTTCTCAAAGCTCAAGAAAACTAGTTGCAGGACACAGACTAACAAAATTTAATTTATTTGAGGTTTTTTCATATAGAATGTTAAAAAAAAACTTATTTCAATTAAAGAATAGAACTGATTTTTGTTTTTACCCCCCCCCAAAAAAAAACAATTTACACAAATACATAAAAAAAAATTTTGTTACACTTATTTTCTTTTTGACTCTAAGTCAACACGTTTTGAAAAAACACCTAAATGAGAAAAAATGTATTAACATAATATTGGCATAGAGCTTAAATTAGCTTTAATTTAATAAAATTCGTAAATTGAATTAATTTCTCATATACTGCTTCAAATTTTTTTTATAGGAACTTAAGAAGAATTTTGCTGACATTTGTCAATTTTTCAAGCAATTTGTCTAAGTAGAAGCCAAGGAAGAATCTAAGTTGATACAAATAAGTTGTTTCGTAGAACCAACTCAACTATTTAGGGAGTTGAACCCAAAAATTATGAAAAATCAAAAACCTAAATTTTTCAATTGCAGTTTTGAAACATTTACTATAAACTAGTAACTTCAAATTTAGAGTTTATCATTCCCAGTTATTTTCATAATAATTATCGTATCATTCCCATAAACTTTTAAATTAGTTAAAAAAATCTACATTACTGTGAGTATCAAAAATATTTAAAAATATTTAATATTTTTTAAATATTAAATATTTAAAACTGGTGTGTATTGTGCATTTTCTCAATCACCAAAGAATAACTCCAAACAAAGTTAACAATAAAATCTCAATCTTTAAAAATTTTATGTAAAACGAATAAAAATGGATTGGACAGCCAGAACCCCACTTCCGACCTCTTTTATTGAAACAAAAACCTGGTACAATTTTATTTCATTTTTACCCCGTTGACCCATTTTTTTATTTCGAGTAAGAGAAGAAAAATATACCATTTAAAAATAGAAAAATATTTCATCTTCATAATATTCTTCTAAATCGAATGAAAAATTAAACAACCGCTACCAAACTCCCTCTTTCGTTCATTAAAGGACCACACAAACCATTTTTTTACCCAATTTACATTTTTCCCCTAGAAGAACCATACTTTCCACTAAAAGAAACCAAAATCCACTCTTAAAGCCATCCCATTATCACAGCCGGAATCCTTCTGCAAGAAACGGAATCTTCCGACGAATCCTCCTGCCACAAGTGGATTCCGGTTCTGACAATCGGATTTTCATAACATTTTTAGTACGCATCATTTCGACCTAAAAAATATCCTCACATATCACATTCTCACAAAAACGACCAATTTTCACAAACTCCCCTCTCCCCCTCAATCGCATCCTCCCCCCGTTTCGGGAAGCGATCTTAAGTTCCCTCTCTCATCGAATCACTCTCGTTCCGCCGGCCGTGTGACGCTCTAGCCTGTAATACGGTATCGGTCGTGTTTATGGGGCAAGTACCGCTAATCCCGCATACACACGTAAGCGGGCGCGCGTGAATGAAAAAGAGAACGAACGTGCGAGACGCGCGGCGCGGCAAAAGGAGGAAGAGAGCCGCGTCGCGGAAGAGAGACCCAGTAAATAAAAAAGGCCCGCGCCCGGGGACGAAAATTATGAACGCGCTGGCCCGTAAAGCAAACCGGGAACCCCGGAACCGCAATAACCGTCCGGGCCCTGCGTGAATTTCGGCGCTGCGCAAACGAGCCTCGTAACTTTGATTTTTATCGGTTTCGGGCGCCCCGCGGGCCCCATTCATAAATTGTCGTGTTTCTATTTTAAGACCGGCCGGTAATCGCCGGCGTTCGTTGTCGACGTTATTGCGCGCCGCGACACGACGGGTATTTTTAATTTCGGGCTGATTTAGCGCGGGGCCCGAGGGGGAAAGTCGGGGAAGGGGGGGGGCACCGAGTTTCGTGGCTGTTGTTTTTTGGTTTTTGGAGTCTGGGGGAGAGGGTTTTCGGGCTGGGAGGATGACCCAGAAAGAGCGGAGTGCAATTACGATTAATTAAAGTACACTGTTAAAAATATCCTTTTGGGCCAAAATAAAGCATTTTGGCACAAAAGAAATCATTTTGGCAGAAAAGGAATCCTTTTCGTTTAAAAGGAATCGTTTTTATTCAAAATGAATTTTTAGGTTAGTTTTTTCAGTGTAGTTCGGTAGTCTGACCAACGCAGCTGAGAATCAATTCAAATTAAAATGTTCTAATTGTAAAGTGACGAGTTTTAAACGTAAAATGAAATTAATTTGATAGGAAGTATTGTAATAGTTACAAAAAGTCTAGTAATGATGGCAAAATGCATTTGTCATTTTTTTCCCAAGAAATTTCTCTCAGTGTGGATAGAAATATATATTGTATTGAATTGGAGTGAATGGTGAGCAATGAGAAATCAGAGTTTTCAAACGTTAATTGGAAGTAACTGGTTAAAAAAGTAAATCAAAATGGAGATATGTTGGATTAAATTGTATCAAATTGGAACTCAGTTCGATTCCCAGCAACCGAGAATTAAATCGGGCTAAATCGAACAAAGTCCAATTTGAACCGACACAGCTCAAATTGTGCTTGTGATCATTTTACAATTTGATATACAATTTCCAAATTGGTTTAAATTGGAATCTGTCATTGGCCAAATGGCAGCAGTAGTGAATTGGATCTAATTGGAATATTCAAATTTGAACGCGTCTTCACCAAATTGGACTGTACTAAGTTGGAAAGAACGTCAATTGGAAGAAATTGGAAATTTACGATTTGAAGAACTTTGCGTTAAATTGGAATTTGAAATGTTGAGATTGGAACTTTACAATTCGATGAATTGTACACTAAATTGAAACTTGTGAGTTTTAAGGCTCTGGTTGATTTAAATTGAAAAATTATAGTTTAAATGGATTGTAAGAACAGATTAAACTAATAAAAAAATATTCAGTGTATTTTTGAGCTTTTCCATGAACAATTATGATATTATTTCAAAAATGACACAATTGCATCTTTATCTTTACATTGGTATAATTTATGTATTTGAATCCTTTTTTTTTTACAAATAATAATTAGAAAGGAACAGCTTTTATATAGACTGTTTGTTTGCATTTCGGGTTGTCAGAAAAGGCTTTGACCACGTTGGGGGCGCTGTCGTCACTTCTGGACTGCCTATAAATCAATCAGGGAAACTGTTGAACGGTGATGAATTAGAATACCTTTTTGACTGGGAGTTTGGGATGGAAAAGGTTTTGTGTTTCGAGAAGTTAGATTTAAGCTATGAGAAGTCGATTGAATAGAGTGAATTTCAGTGTAATTAAGGTGCTTTGAACGGTGAAAGCGAGAAACCATCAACTTGAAGCAGCCTCTGTTTTCGTTTATTTTAATCGTTTTGAGGTGAACTAAGTTGTTTTAAGATGAAGAAGTAAAATAAAAGTAAGACGACATTTTATAAATTAAAATAAGTCTATTATTTAATAATAAATAAAGTTTAAAATATAAATGTTAATTTTCCATATTGAAATACCACTTTCCTTTATTACTAGAAAACTTTAATTTTATGATCTAATAAAGCTTACTTTTACTTAAAAAAGTTAAATGTATGATGATTCATATAAAACCAAATTAGGGGTTTTATAAATCTTGAAAATCATAAAAAGCGTTAAAGTAAACTGTAGAAGATATGGATAGTTCGAAGTTATTTAGAGTGTTCAAAAATGATATGTAAAACAAATTTTTTCAAAATTTAAAAAGTGCAAATTTCAAGATTAAAAAAATCATAACTCCGAAGATTTTTTCTAATATTATATATAATATCTTATATCTGATTATCTCATTAAATGTGTCATTATATGAAGATACATTTCAAATCTTCATTATTCGGTCTAATAAAATCAAAATCAGACCTTCTAATCTTATCTTCCGACTAAAATAAGCTCCAATGGAGCTAAAAGTTCAATAATCGTTTGGCGAACGTTTAGCTGAACGTTGCGATAATTTGTTTTTAATAATTTTTTACATTATCGGAAGGTTTCCTAAACCTTTATAGAACATTTGGAAATGTTTACTCTATTAAAACAGATATCCTTTTTGATTTCTCCGCACCACCCGAGTGAATATCCTTAAAGCTCGCAAGTTTCAATTTAGTGTATAGTTTTTCAAATTGTAATATTCCAATTCAAACCTCAACATTTCGAATTCCAATTTAACACACTGTTCTTCAAATCGTAAATTTCCAATTTCTTCCAATTTACTTTCTTTCCTACTTAGTACAATCCGATTTGGCGAAGACACATTCAAATTGGAATTTTCAATTAAATCCAGGTGATGACTTGAGTCGTCACCTTAAAAGTGTTATAGCAGTCAAATTAGCAACTAAATAGTAAAATATTTTAAAATTCAAATAAATCGGCCAAAACTGTAGGAAACTTCATCAATTCAATTTTTCGTGTCTCATTAAGTTCACTTGTTCATTTTGTTTATTTGTTTACCAAGATAAAGTGCAACATTAGTAACAATTTGACCCAAGCCGTACTGTTTCTGTCTCTGTCTAACACATTGTGCAATTGCGAATTGTACATTTACATCGTAATATTTTTTCTTTACAGAAACGTATTCTACAAAGCTTTCTCTATAATATATCAGTTTTTCGACAATATCTTAATACTTTGTCTGGTATATTTTTTAATAAAAGTAGCCAACAACCTACCCTACTCCATAAGAGCCTATGTAAAGTAGTCACTTACAAGGCATGCTTTGAAGTCATTTTTCTTGAAAATTAGGCCCGTAAGCTCTGATTTTTATTACACTTTCGGAAAGCTTATGATTCAAAGAATTCATTTAGATTAAAATAAACAAATTCTTTAATAGTTGACTTTTTGCTATAACATCCTTAAGGTTGTACAATCACGATTCAAAAGTATTAAGAATGGCATGAAAATTTACGTGAATGCATATTTATACCACTTATTTATATTCCCAAAATCTTATCA
>JABFPB010001779.1:0-23312 GCA_022817645.1 Ceratoteleas bidentatus
ACACTGAAGAATTTTGGGAAATTTTTGCATTTTACATTTTTGTGATGTTCCAACAACCACTTCTTCGCAGAAGTCGCGTTGGTGATGGTTTCCTGTGTGGTGAAGGTTTTGGAAGCAATAATAAAGAGAACTGTCTCCGGATTGAGTTTCTTCAGGGTCTCAGCGATGTGAGTGCCATCTATGTTGCTGACGAAGTGAACTCTGGGTCCAACTTGGAAAGGTTTCAGAGCCTCGGTTACCATCAGGGGACCCTAAGATATGTTTAAAATATTGAGATAATTTATATTGACTCAATATTGATTCCATTTATATTAATTCAATATTGATATAATTGAAAGTGACTCAATATTGAGTTAGTTTCATTAATATCACCGATATTGACTCAGTATTGATGTAACTGAAATTGACTCAATATTGATATAATTGATATTGACTCAATATTAGTAAAATTGAAAATGACTCAATATTGATATAATTGATATTGGCTCAAAATATTGAGTCAATTTCATTGATATCAACTCGATATTAATAACATTAAAACCGACTCAATATTGAGTCAATTTCTATGATATCGATATTGACTCAGAAATTCAAATTGACTCAATATTGGTATAATTGATATTGACTCAATATTGATATCATTGACGTTGACTCAATATTGACTCAATATTAATAACATTGAAACTGACTCAAAATATTGAGTCAGTTTCATTTATATCATCGATATTGTCTAAATATTAATAACGTTGAAATTGACTCAACATTGGTATAATTGATATTGACTCAATATTGATATCATTGAAATTGACTCAATATTGATATAATTGAAATTTAGTCAATGTTGAGTCAATTTCTATGATATCGATATTGACTCAGTAATTCAATTTGACTCAATATTGGTATAATTGATATTGACTCAATATTGATAACATTGACATTGACTCAATATTAATAACATTGAAATTGGCACAATATTGAGTCAGTTTCATTGATATCATCGATATTGACTAAATATTAATAACATTGAAATTGACTCAATATTGGTATAATTGATATTGACTCTATTGATATCATTGATACTGACTCAAAATATTGAGTCAATTTCATTGATATCATCGATATTGACTCAATATCGATTGCATTTATATTGACTCAATATAGACTACATTTATATTGACTCAATATTGAATTCATCGATACTGACTCAATACAGATAAATTTAAGGGTTACAAATATACATCTGAGGGAATTCCTCACCAGGTCGGAACCTCCAATACCGATATTGACAACGTCCTCTATTGGTTTTCCAGTGAAACCTTTCCATTCCTTAGATATAACCTAAACAAATTTTCTTCATTAAACAAAATTTTGTTTTAAATTATTAAATACAATTTGATTAAAATCAAATGTTTAATCTTTTAAAATGTAAACTATCATTTTGAAATATAAAAGTTGAAAAAAAATGTTTTTTTTCTTATTTCTGTAACATATTTTTAGAAATTGAAAATGGAAATTAGAATTGTTTTTGAATGGAAAGAAGCGAACCTTATTGGAAAATTGTTTCATATGCTCGAGTACAGCATTCACATTGGGCATCACATCATTTCCGTCCAAAGTGATGGGTTTATTGCTCCTATTTCGGAGAGCAATATGGAGAACTGCTCGGTTTTCGGTGAAATTGATTTTTTGACCGGAAAACATTGCATCTCGAGCCGCCTCGACTTTTCTAGCTTTTGCCTTAAATAATTATTTATTTATTTATTGTTTATATTTATATATTTCTAAATTTAAGTAATTATTTTTAACGAATAAAAGTATATTTAAAATAAAATTTTAAATAAATGATATGTAAACAATTTTTAAATATGTTAGAAACATTAAAAAACAATAATTGGGAATAGTTTGAGACGTTATCAAAACTCAAAAATGGTTTCAAGTTATATTTTTTGTAAAATTATAATATTTTGTGAATTTGTGACAAATGAATTTAGTTATAATGTATTTGATGAAAAAATCATTTCAAATTATAAATATTTTTAATTTTTATTTTTATATATTTAAAGATAATATTTGTTGGAAACAATATTTCATGGAATTATTTAAATTATTAATACAGTTTTTTAAATGATTTAAATTATTCATAAAAAATTATTTACCAGTTCAAATAACAGTCCAAGTGCCTCATCTGTGATTCGGTTTTTCGAAAAATCAAAAAGTACTGGTCCATCTTGAGTTTCAAGCTGCACACTAAATAATTGAATTTTAAATTGAATTAAAAATGTCTGTTTTATTTATTATGTTTTATTAATGAAATTTTCAATACATTAAAATTGTATTAAATAAATTATTAAATAAAAAAATAAAAAAAATAAATAAATAAAAAAATATGCATTTAAGTTTTTTAACATAAAAAAAATTTTCAATTGCATCAAAATCTGGAAATGTGTTGACAGCTGTGACGCAAATTTTGACTATGAAAAATTAAAATAACGTTTTAAATAAATTTTTGTATAATCATAATTGCATACTTTTTTGCAATTTCTTTATGTTTTAAATATAATATCATTATTAAGACACTTTTAATGGATTTCAATAAAAAATGTCATTTATCATTTATCAATTATTAATGAAATGAAACAATAGTCGAGTTAGATCGTACCAGATCAAATAACTAAATAAACACTTTCATTATAATCTTATTTCATCATTATCATCTATCCTTTTCTCTTATCCTTGTTGAATTTTACTAATTCATTTTTTTTCTTACAAAAATACAATTTACAAGCAATATTCTGTCAACATCAGAAAAGAAATGAAAATTTTATAAAATTTGATATTTTTTGCAATTATCAATTTAAAGATAAACTTATCTTAAATTTCTAAAGATTACAAAACTCTAAAATTATTTATAAAATAAAAAATAAATTTATTTATAAAAAAATATCTACTCCAACATTTCTGGATATTAAATAATTTGGTGATAATATTTATCAGACTGAAAACAGAGAGAAATCTCAGAATTTACTTTACTTTATTTTTGAACAAATTGCTGACTTTATCCATAAAAGCATTTATCAACATTTCAAAGATAATTCAGCTTTACTTTCATCACAATATTTATCACCATAAAAAAATTACATAAGATGATTTAAAATAATGAAATATTACAAATTAACAATTAACATTTTTTATAATCTGTTATAAAACAGCCTGTTAATTAAATAAAATTAATTAATTAATTTTCTTTTAAATTTCATAAAAAACGTTTATCAACATTCTTTCAAAATTCGACAATTTCCCCAACTTTCATCACACAAAAAAAACTCAAAAAAAAGTTACACAAAAACATGCTAACTAAACAGAAACACATCAGCTCAATGAACTCGACTTTCGAACGTCACAGAATTTTAATTTGTGTGAAACGTTAATTCGAAGAAATGTCACATTCCGGCGAAAAGGTCAGCACAAGGTCACCGCCACATTACCTCAGTTTTCCAAAGCGCTGCGCGTCTTCCTGAAACAGCTTGTAAATGTTGATTTTGGCGGCGTTTTGGTCGAAATACGCCTGCAACTTCTTCCAGATGGGTTCTTCGGTCAGTTTCGGCTTTGGCTCCATCGCGGAACTCGGGTCGCGAACGTTTGGATCAGATGTGTCTTCTGCTGAATGAAATGAGTGAATGTGGGAGGGGAGGGGGAGGGGAGGGAAGGGGGAAACATGTGATCCGGGAGACGCAGCCAACTTCAGAGTGTAGGACTGACATTTCGATATTATTGACAATTATTGACATTTCGACAGATTTAAGACGAAATTTAAAAGACTGTTTAAAAATTATTGGTTAAAACTTTATCCAAATAAAAAATAAACATTATTGATTGGAAATTATAGTTTTCTCACTCACCTTCCAAAATAACACATAATATTTTAGTTAATATGAAATACATATTTTTAAATGTGGTTTGTAATAGAGTAAAACTCAGATTTAGCGAAAAAATTAATGTTCTTTGTTTTTGTGTTTAGAACAGTATTTAGAAAATATTTGAATATCGAATGTAAGAAATGTTTATTAAATATTTAAATGTTAATATTTAAAATATTTAATGTTAAATATTTAAGTGTTAAATATGTGACTTTCAATATTTACTCAATATTTTTTTTCAAATATGTAGAAAATATTCTGTTTTGAATTAATGTTCCTTGGTAATTGTATAACTATTAAAACAATTGTTTTTTATACAATTTTTAGGTAAAATTAGAAAAAGTTACGTCATAACTATTTTGTAGAAAAATGTCGACTTCGTCATTTTGTGCATTTTGGTGATTGGATTGTTTAAGTTGGAAACGATTTTTTTCGAGTATCCTTTTTGGAAAAAATAACGAATATGAGTATTTTCGAAGTATTCATTTAAAGGATTTTTAGGTTTTAGTTGTATTTGAAGATTTTTTACTTTTGTCAAATTCGAGCAAATTTTTTATTTTCGACGACTTTTAAACATTTTATTTTCCGCGAAAAATGTTTCAATGTTTCTTTTTTGAAAATATCGAAATGTTTTTAAAATTGTGAAAATCTCCATTTTTGTAAGTATTTCAATTTTAGACATTTGAATTTTATCAATTTTTGATTGTATCTCTATATAAAAGTGTTCAAACTTTGCCAATTAAAAAAAAAGAATTTTTAAATGAAATTTTAATTTACCTAAAATATCAAAGTATCAAATATTCACCAATTTCCCAATTCGTTTTCCAACCATATTTAAATATTATCATTTTTCAATTTTAAAATAAAAAAGGGAAACTTCAGTCTATCGAACCAAAAATAAAAGGACAGGAAAATGACTAACGAACAATCAATCATAATTTTATTGTATCACAATACAATGGCCAGCTTGTATGTGTCCGCAATTTCATTTTCGTATGCGTTTAATTTCTCACGAAAAACATGTACACTGCGCAAGACAATCCTTATGACAATCAATTTCGGTGTTATTGCGGCGATAATATAACGAGTCGATGTCCTCGCATCGTATAACAAAAATAACTCAACGCAAAACGAGCGGCAAACGGAACGAAAAAAGTTTCCCCCCAAAACGTACCGATTGTCAAAATTTTAATACAGTGGTGTCAAAGTCGTCTCAGTACATTTTCAGTGAAAATTTTTTTCGTTCCGAATCGCAAATTATAAATACTAACAACTTTCGTTTATGCATCCAGAACTTAATGTACAAAAAAATAAGAGTTTTGTGTAAAAATAATTGAGATTGGAAAATGTAATAAAGTCAAAAAAATACGATGATGAAATATTGAGTCAATACTGAGTCAATATTGAGTCAATATTAAGTCAATGTACAAATGGTCAAAAATGGATTCGATGATTTAATTTAAAAGTCAATTCGAGCAATCGCTGAATCCGAATTAGAAATTCGATCGGACGCCTGTCGTTGTTTATTTTGATTGGCTGCTTGTAAAATGTCGCTTTTTTCCTCTTGTATCGTGTTTTTGTTTACTTTATACAAATGATATGATCGAATGTGTTTACCCTGAGAGCGAACAGTTTCATTCATCCATAGTTTTCATTCTTTTTTATTCTGACTCAAAATACTCAAAATATTGACTCAAAGTACTGACTCACAATATTGACTCAAAGTGTTGAGTCAAAACATTGACTCAAAGTACTGAGTCAAAGCATTGATTCAAAGTATTGAGACAAAACATTGACTCAAAGTATTGAGTCAAAACATTGACTCAAAGTATTGAGTCAAAACATTGACTCAAAGTGTTGAGTCAAAACACTGAGTTAAAGTAATAAGTCAAACTATTGAGGTAAAGTAATGAGTCAAACTATTGAGTTAAAGTAATGAATCAAACTAATGACTCAAAATGCTGAGTCAAAATATTGACTCAAAGTACTGACTCACAATACTGACTCAAAGTGTCGAGTCAAAACATTGACTCAAAGTACTGAGTCAAAGCATTGATTCAAAGTACTGAGTCAAAGCATTGATTCAAAGTATTGACTCAAAGCATTGACTCAAAGTGCTGAGTCAAAACATTGACTCAAAATGCTGAGTCAAAACATTAACTTAAAGTACTGAGTCAAAGCATTGATTCAAAGTATTGAGTCAAAGCATTGACTCAAAGTATTGAGTCAAAGCATTGACTCAAAGTATTGAGTCAAAGCATTGACTCAAAGCGCTGAGTCAAAAGATTGACTCAAAATGCTGAGTCAAAACATTGACTCAAAATGCTGAGTCAAAATATTGACTCAAAGGGCTGACTCAAAATGGAGATAACTCAAATGATCAGCTTTAAAATTTGAATACAAATATTGAGTCAAAATATTAAATACGGATCAAAATTTGAGGCAATATTGAGAGTAAGTATAGTTAATGAGTTCAATATTTGATAAGTGTCAATTCAACAGTCAGTCAAGCTGAAACCATTCGATGATATGATTAAGTTTCAAAGTCATTTTCACCTAAATTAATCTCACAAGTTTATCTTAGGTCTTAGGCTTTTATTGGTTTAATTCAAAGACGTTACTTATAAAAATGGGTAATTCAGTAATAGCTTAGGTCTTTTAATATCAAATTGATACTAATCGCTAAATTGGTAAAAAACGATCTGGTATAAGCAATTATTGGCCGACATATTGGCAGAAATGTTCAATCACCTAAAATGAACGTTAGGTATTTTAATACCTGTTAAAAATTGACATATATACAAAGGCTCAGAACCATCTTCGTGTAACAGTCATATTCATTGGATACTGATTCAGCGTTAATTTACCATTGAATCTTCAATATATCAAACTGTATATTAAGTCATTCTACTATATTGGTATATAATCTGCTTCATTTGCCATTGAGTCAATATTGACTCGATATGTGAATCAGTACAATATAACCCTAAGGGATAATATTCCATCCATTTTTCTATTGATCTTGACTTAACTTTATTTTATATTGACAATATTAACAACACTGATTTAGTATTGACTCAATGCTGATTCGTCGATATCTACGCTTCCATTTGATCTTTTTCGACTCAATATTAAGTCAAAATTGACCCAGTATTGACTCAAAGCAATCGAGTCGATTTACTCAATATTGACTCAAGATATGCGAGTCTATTGACTCAATAGATGCGAATCGATTGAATCAATGGATGCAAGTCTATTGACTCAATATTGGCTCAACGGATGAGTCGATTAACTCAATATTGACTCAACATTGAGTCAACGAATGCGAGACGATTGACTCAATATTGACTCAATGGATGCGAGTCTATTGACTCAATATTGACTCAATAGATGCGAATCGATTGACTCAATGGATGCGAGTCTATTGACTCAATATTGACTCAATGGATGCAAGTCTATTGACTCAATGGATGCAAGTCTATTGACTCAATGGATGCAAGTCTATTGACTCAATATTGACCCAACGGATGAGTCGATTGATTCAACATTGACTCAACATTGACTCAATATTGACTCAACAAATGCGACTCTATTGACTCAATATTGACTCACTAATTGTACGCTCTCGAGGTACACATGTTGGTCAACGCCGAGGTGTGCACCTAAAAAACATAAAAAAAGTCAACAACGTGTCGAGTAAAAAAGGAAAGCAAACGATGGCGTTAACAGGATATGCTCTCGTTTACCCGACCCCCTCGTCGTCCCCCCTTTCTCAAACTATAATTCTCTCTCTCTCTCTCTCTCTCTCTCTCTCTCTCTCCTCCATGCTCGTCGAGGGAAAAAGTATCGCGGGATTGTTACATATAAAATTGTAAACAATTGAAAAGTCGCGCTAGTAAAATTCGCAATGCTCAACGTGTTCGTTCGACGCGATACAATTCATTATAACAATGATGAATAAATCTACCGTAGAACTCGTTATTATTGTATCGTTTCCCTGTTATCACAGATTCGGTTGTTTCGCGTGGCAAGCTCGTCGTCCCGGGTGGCGCCACGAGCGGCCCCCCGCTCGTTCTCGCGCTACGGACTAGGGGGCGCCCCGGGCGGCGCGGGCCCGTCGCTCGATCGACGTCAGGTCTCGATCGACGGGAAGATCCGCGTCAGCACGAAATACGCGACGTCGTAGTTGCTCCAGTACGCGGTGTGCGCGGTCACGCTGTAGAGGTAGTGGCGACCGAAGCCGACCGCGCGCAGCACGTAGTCCAGTCGTTGCGACAGCTCTGAAAACGAAAAATGCCGTTTTTGCCATTTTTAATGATTTGATGCCCGATTGGAGGGGTTTGAGTCAATATATGACTCAATATTGGTTTGAGTCATTGATATTGACTTAAAAGTGGCTTGAGTCATTTATATTGACTCAAAATTGGCTTGAATCATTGAAATTGACTCAACGTACAGTTGGGTCATTTACATTGACTCAACATTGACTTGAGTCGCTAATATTGAGTCAACACTGTTTTAGGTCATTTACGACTCAATATTGTCTTGAGTCATTTACAACGACTCAACATTGGCTTGAGTCATTTGCAATGATTCAATGTTTAGTCAAGTTACATTGACTCAACATTGACTTGAGTCATTTACTCAAGTCAATTTGACTCAATTTTACTCAAGTCATTGACTCAATGTTGTCTTGAGTTATTTACATTGACTCAACATTGACTTGAGTCGTTGATATTGACTCAAAATTGGCTTGATCCTTGTAGAAATAATATCTCTGAAAAAGTTTAAAATATTCTGAAAAACTCCGAAAAACTCTGAAAACCTCTGAAAAGTTCTGAAAATCTCTGACAGTCCCAATTTTGAGAGGTTTTCAGACTTTTTCAGAGATTGCCAGACTTTCGAAATTGTAAATTTTACACAAACTCTGAAAATCTCTGAAAAACGCTGAAAATGTCAAAATTGGGACTGTCAGAAGTTTTCCGAGTTTTTCAAAGATTTGTAGTTTTTCAGAATGTTTTAATTGACTCAACGTTGACTTGAATCATTTAAATTGATTCAACGTTGACTCAAGAGATTCATATTAACTCACCATTGACTTAAGTAATTAAATTTGACTCCACTGTAACTTAATAACTCATATTGACTTAATATTGGCTTGAGTCATTGATATTGGCTCAACAATAACTCGATATATTCATACTGACTCAACACTCGCTTGAGTAATTTATATTGATTCAAAATTGGCTTGACCCTTGTAGAAATAATTTCTGTGAAAAAGTCTGAAAAATATTCTGAAAAACTCTGAAAAATATTCTGAAAAACTCTGAAAATCTCTGAAAAACTCTGAAAATCTCAAAATTGGGACTCAGAGGTTTTTTGAGTTTTTCAGCGTTTTTCAGTTTTTCAGAATTTTCATTTCTGCAAGGGGAGTCATTTAAATTGACTCAACGTTGTCTTCATTAACATTGACTCAACACTATTTTATGTAATTTACATCGACTCAACATTAACTCGAGAGATTCATATTGACTCACCATTGACTTCAGTAATTAATATTGGCTCCAAATTGACTTTAGAAATTCATATTGACCCAACATTGGCTTGAGTCATTGTTAATGGCTCAACATGAACGCGAGATATTCACATTGACTTAAATCATGAATATTGGCTTGAGTCATTCATATTTACTCAACACTGCTCGAGTCAATGATATTAGGTCAACTTTGGCTTGAGTTATTGACATAGACTCAGAGTTGAGTCTTAAATCCATATTCGATGTGGGTCATTAGTTATTTATTGTGTATGTTGAGTTACTTTTCAGTCAATGTTCAAGTTTCCATCAATAGCAGATCCACGCTGAGTCAAAATGCAATTGGAGACCAGTACTGAGTTATCATTGGCTCATATTAAGTAAATATTTTAAGTTAAGGCAAAAGTGGTTAATTGTTCAACGCTGGGTCAAAATGCAATGGATAAGCAATAGTGAGTCTATTGCATGATACTGAAAAATAATTGAGATGGAGTCAATTATTGTTTATAACTTTTAATTATCAATGAGTATTTTAAGTTAAGTCAAAATAGTTGATATTCAATTTTCAAGATCGAGTCAATGTGAATTCAGATTTGACTTAATCTTTTTCATTGAGTTAATAAACAATGAGTTAAATTAGAGTCAATATCCATTCAATATTGACTCAAGATTTAGCCAATACTCAATACTGATTCAGTTCAGTCATTGAGTCAATATTGAGTCAATATTTATTAACTGCTCAAAGCTGAGGATTCAATTTTTAATTATCAACGTTTTGTCAATATTACATAAAGTTGCGTTTTATGATACCGTACCTTGTTCAGGACGGATTTGGGGACTCGTCTCCGGTGTAGGCGAAGTGACACCGTCCTTGGTGTTCCAACCAGGCATTAAGCCCCAAAGGCTCCAACCTTTGTCGACACGGATCGGCGGGTCAGGCCCTGCCTCGTCTCTATCGTCCGCATCTGCTCGACAACGCAATTGCCATTAATTCAATCGCCACGCAAATGTTCTGCCAATTGACCATCGCGATACATTTTGGTCGCGCCATAAAAAATACACGACATTCGAACTAAATTTAAGTTACGAACTGGTCATTTTTATTTTATGAATAAACTTAGTCCTATAAAGACCAGTCCCCTCTCTTATGTCTTACAAATATAATTTCGTGATTAAATTTACATATTCGAATGAGTCGAATCGATATTGACTCGATTTGAGTCAAAGAAGAAAAATTGATTCAACATCGAATTAAGTTTATTCGATATTGACTCAAATTGAATTGAGTCAAATTGAATTGAATCAAAATTGAATTAAAATTTATTCCGGTGTCAAATTGATTGACTCGATATTGAGTCAATCTCAAAGAGCTATTGACTCGATACTGAGTCAGAGTCGAATTGAAATTGACTCAATATTAAATGAAGTCGAATCAATATCGACTCAATATTGAGTCAATATTTAATTCAGTGTAACTATACTGATTTGTAAAATGGTCTATATCAAATGCCGAGCAAAATAAAAAATACCAGCTGGGGGAAGAGTCGGCTCGACGACGGTGCTTATAGGTAACGGGTTTTGGTCCAATCGCTGACCCTCCAGTTCCCCGTACGGGGGAATTAATACTGGATTCACTTTGCTGTACTCCCTTTCGAGAAGCGGCTCCATCCGGTACGCCACCGGGTCCGACCAATGGAAAATGTTGTAGAATCGGTTGCACAGGTTTGGCGGCATGATATTCACCCTGCTGGACGGGTCTCGCGTTCTCAGAGCGAGAAACACGGACAAAGGCGAGCCGAGGCAAAACAAATTTTCTATCTGGAAACAGTTTGCAATTTTAGAAAATAATATCAATGCATATCAATTGCATTCAATATCTACGGATAATGACTCAAAGTTGAGTCAATGTGAATCAAAATGAGTCAATCATTTGACAACACATTTTTGTTTATTCAACAACAATGTCAGTTGAATATCCAATCGAGAAATCATTAAAATCAATATTGAGTCAATTTTGAGTCAATGTGAATAAAAGTCAATGTGAATGAGTCAATAATTCGGGGACACATTTTTTCTTCATTAACAGTGTTACTTGAATATCCAATTGAGAAATCATTAATATGAATGTTGAGTCAAATTTGAGTCAATGTGAATCCAAATGAGTCAATCATTAGATGGCGCATTTTCATTGATTTATTGAGAATATTAGTTGAATACCACATTGAGAAATCATTAAAATTAATATTGAATCAATTTTGAGTCAGTGTGAGTAAAAATGAGTCAATCATTTGGGGATACATTTTTTGTATTCAATGACAATATTACTTGAATATCTAATCCAGAAATCATTAAACTGAATATTGAATCAATATTCGTTTGAATGATTTCTTAATGAATTGAGTCAATATGAATCAAAATTACTCAATCATTTGACAGCACATTTTTTTATTCAATGACAATATTACTTGAATGTCCAATCGAGAAATCATTAAGATGAATTTTGAGGTATTGTCAATCAAAATCAGTCAACTATTAGAAGGCACATTTTTATTGATTAATTGAGAATATTAGTTGAATACCATAATGAGAAATCATTAAAATAAATAATCAGTCAATTTTTGAGTCAGTGTGAGTCAAAATGAGTCAATCATTTAGCGGCACATTTTTTATACAATGTCAACATTTGACAACACATTTTTATTGATTCAATAACAATGTTAGTTGCATATCCAATCGAGAAATCATTAAAATCAATATTCAGTCAATTTTGAGTCAATGTTAATCAAAATTGGTCAATCATTAGAAGGCACATTTTTATTGATTTATTGAGAATAATAGTTAAATACCATAAAGAGTAATCAATAAAATTAATATTGAATCAATATTGAGTCAGTGTGACTCAAAATGATTCAATAATTTGACAACACATTTTTTTCATTCAATGACAATATTACTTGAATATCCAATCGAGAAATAATTAAGACGAATATTGAGTCAATATTGAGTCGATGTGAATCAAAATGAGTCAATCAATTGCCAACACATTTTTATTGATTCAATAACAATGTTACTTGAATATCTATGATGCTGTAGATGAAAGAAAGAAAGAAGAAGAACCTATAGATGAAAATCTATAATCCAGAAATCGTTAAAATCAATATTAAATCAAATTTGAGTCAATGTAAATCAAAATGAGTCAATCATTCCGCGACAAATTTTTTAAATTCAATGACAAAATTACTTGAACATCTAATTGAGAAATTAAAATCAATATTGAATCGACGAATCGTCTGACTCAATATTGAGTCAATGCATATTTAGGACAGTTATCATCGTATCGACCGATTCGTATTTGGTATATTGACTACTCCATTTACTCGCTGATGCAAGGTGAAGAAATTACCGGAAATTCGAGGCCGGAAGTGGTCTTTGGAGTCGCCTCGGGGGAGGGGTGCCGGACGTCCGGGTCCATCCATCCGGTGACTATATCGTACACTATGACACAGCCGAGCGAGTGCGCCAGTATCGACACTTTGCCCTTCCAGCCGGGGTGTCTGCTTGTGAACATCAGATATAGCCTGTTGAGCTCGAGCTGCAGACCCGCGCGCACCTCGCCACCGTACAGCGGACTCGTATAATACAAAATGTCCATCGCCGAAGTGTTCAAAACGTGACGGATACTCAGTACGCTGTACGGTGTTATGGCTTCAACGATTCCTACGAAAATCGACAAATTGAGTCAATTTTTTATGTTGAGTCAATTTTTTATATTGAGTCAATATTTAATTTTGAGTCAATTTGTGTTGTTGAGTCAATTTTTAATGTTGAGTCAATTTGTATTGTTGAGTCAATTTTTTATGTTGAGTCAGTTTTATTTTTTTGAGTCAGTTTTTAAGGTTGAGTCAATTTGTATTGCTGAGACAATTGTTAATGTTGAGTCAATTTTTATGTTGAGTCAGTTTTATTATTTTGAGTCAATTATAATGATGAGTTAATTTTAATGTTGAGTCAGTATATGATGTTGAGTTAATATTTAATTTTGAGTCAATATTCAATCTTGACTCAAAACCCAATATAGTTGAGTCGAAAAATCTGGATGATTTACCATCGTCTAATACTAATGACGACCTCCACTTTACTGGAAAAAATTCTACCCTGTCATGGGATTTGGGGAAATACTTCTTCTTCAGCCAATCCACGCAATCTCGGAACCTGGATCGATAGAGTCATCAATTAAAATCCGGGAAACAGAAAAAAGGGCTGTTCGAGAAATAAAATAGGCAAACTATGTCGGCGGAAATTGCATTCGACCATTTGGAGTTCCTTGGAAAACAAGATGAATGATGAGTCAATATTGAATCAATATTGATTTCTCAATTCGTTGAGTCAATATTGAATCGATATTGAGTCACTATTCAACACCGAGTCAATATTGAGTCAATATTCAACATTAAATCAATGTTGAGTCATTGAGTCAATTTGTTGAGCTAATATTGAATCGACATTGAGTCACTACTCAACACCGAGTCAATATTGAGTCAGTATTCAATATTAAATCAGTTTGAGTCAATATTCAATATTAAATCAATTTTGAGTCAATATTGAATCAGTGTTGAGTTAATAATGGAATTATGGTATCGTTTCCTCAGGAATGACTCTGACAAAATGAAGTTTGCTCTCTGATCTTCGAAAATCGAGAAAGACAGCCTCTATCTTTAGGACAACGTGACTTGGTAATGCGTTTACGTACGAGGTTGTGTTTCGAATAACTTTGTGCGTGTCACCTTTGTGACCGATCCCGTGGACCACGAACACTAAATGGTCGATGTCGTCGTAGGGCTTGTCCTCCATCGTGGCGAGCGTCTTGTAGCCCCGTCTGAGCCGATATCCGGTAGCTGAAAAGATGCATCAAAGTCAGTAAAAAGAAGTCCCCCAAAATAAAAAAAAAAAGTAAAAGTAACTTAGTAAGTAAATAACTTAAAAAGTAACTTACAATATTTTTGAAAATAATTTTTGAAAAATAAAAAATATTTTTAACTGATTTTTGGCAAATTGAAAATGTTTGAAAAATCAAAAAAATGTTTTAATTGAAATTTCTGAAAAATAAAAAAAATGTTTTAATTGAAAATTAAAAAAAATTTTCAATTTTTGAAAAATTTACAATTTTGGAAAAATTTTCAATTTTTGAAAAATTTTCAATTTTTGAAAAATTGAAAAATTGAACATTTTTGAAAAGTTGATTTTTTTATTTTACAATTGTATTGGTACTTTCTGAATGGTACCAACTTTTAGAAAATCCTAGTTTTGAGGTGACGCTTCGGACCAACTTGCTAGGCGTGTATTCACTATAAAAAACGATGTCGTTTATCGCGTGCCAGTCAACGTGAAACTCGGGGAACTGTTGCGTGTGAAGTACTGTAAAAATATATTTATGTTATTTTGAATTTCACCAGGAAACACCTTAGATTGAAATGCAGAATATTGAAAAGTTGGTTTATTGAAAAGATTCAATAGTCAATAGTAAAAACAATCATCACAATATTGAATATTGACAGTGTTCAAGACTCGAATACCGACATCTGAAAACTCAATTCTGAAAATTTGATTACTGTCAATAAAGACAATATTGATTGTTGGCAATATTGACTATTGGTAATGTTAACCAATATTCAGTATTGCCAATATAGATTGTTGTCAATATTGCCAATATAGATTGTTGTCAATATTGACAATATTGATTATTGGCAATATTGACAATATTCAAAATATTGTTTATTCGCAATTTTCACAATATTAACTAATGGCAATATTGACAATACTAACTATTGGCAATATTGACTGTTGGCAATATTCTCTATTAGCAATATTGGCATTATTGAAAATATTGACAATATTGATTATTAGCAATGTTGACAATATTGGCTATTGACAATATTGGCTATTGACAATATTGGCTATTGACAATATTGACTATTGGCAGTATTGGCTATCGGCAGTATTGACAGTATTGTCTACTCGCCATATTGACTATTGGGAATATTCACAATATTGTTTATTGGGAATATTGGCAATATTGTCTTTTGGGAATATTGGCAATTCTGTGTATTGACAATATCGTCTATTGGCAATTCTGTGTATTGGCAATATTGTCTATTGGCAATTCAGTGTATTGACAATATTGTCTATTGGCAATTCTGTGTATTGGCAATATTGTCTATTCGATATATTGGCAAGATTGTCTATTGGAAATATTGGCAATATTGTCTATTGGAAATATTGGCAATATTGTCTATTGGAAATATTGGCAATATTGTCTATTCGAAATATTGGCAATATTGTCTATTGGAAATATTGGCAATACTGACAATATTGTCTACTGGTAAAATTGGCAATATTGACAATATTGATTACTGGTAACATTGGCAATATTGACAATACTGACACTATTGACATAATTGACGTTTGGCAATATTGACAATATTGTATATTGACAATATAGACTTCTAGCTCTATCGACAATATTGACATTATTGACTATTGTCAATATTGACTACTGGCCATATTGACATTATTGTCATTATTGACTATAGTCAATATTGACTACTGGCCATATTGACATTATTTACTATTGGCAATACTGACAATATTCATTATTAACTATTGGCAATATTGACAATATTGACATTATTGACTATTGGCAACATTGACAGTATTGACATTATTGACTATTGGCAATACTGACAATATTGAATACTTCTATTCTTTAACGGTTATTCTCTGACATTTTTCACGAAATATAAAATTAAAAAAGAAATTTCCCGCGAAAAACGGTCAATCGATATCGACGGTTGAACATTTCATTGCAACCTTTGTACGAATGCGATGGGGTATTGTGTTCCGCCGTGCAGTTCGATTGGTCGGACGATGGTTTCTGGAAAAGTGTAAGGTGAACCTCCTCGATGACCTTGGTGTGCTCCGTTTCCAGTGGTATCCAGCTGCCCTCGTAAAACCACGTGCCCCGCATGATTTCCGACTCCTCGTCTGAAACAGATTCAATTTACTTTCGACCGCCTTTCCTCGACCACAATCGTAAATCAGCCGCTAAGACGACGCGACACCTTTTTCTTTATAACACATCTAATTCCTCTTCTTTTCGGCTAATACAACGTCACAGGCAAAGGTCAAAGGGGGCTAATCGGATTTATATAATAATTTAAGGAAGTGCATCGCATTTCCAGTATATAGGTCAAAATGCTATCAATATTATGCCGGGGTAATTGTATTGTTGGCGAATATATTGGATTTATCCCGGAGTTATGTGGGACAGTTTAGGACTGGCAATCTAATCACCGAAGTTGATTGGATGACTTGAGACAGAGAGGTGGGGGATTTTGGAGATTGATTGGTTAAGTGATGCACATTTTTTAGTTAAGTTTGGTCGAGGAGGAACCAGTATTTGAAGTGTTTGGATATTTGAAACGTCATTGCCGATCGATAATGCGAGTGCATTTAGATAACGCGTTAGTCATGTTGGAAGTATTCAGTGACGCAAATTATTTAGAATATTTGTTTTCATTGTGCAATGATAGTTTTCATTGGCAGTATTGTGTTTGAGATTTTTTGCAGTATTTAATAATTAAACTATGAATTAAGAGGATTGGAATTATGTATTGGCAATAGTCAATATTGACTGTGTTCCATAATAAAAATATTGTCAATGCTGACTGTGTTCCATAATGTGAATATAGTTAATATTGACTGTGTTCCATAATACCCATTTCGACTATGTTCCATAATATCAATATTGCCTGTGTTCCATAATATCAGTATTGTCAATATTGACTGTGTTTCATAATATCAGTATTGTCAATATTGACTGTGTTCCAAAATATCAGTATTGTCAATATTGACTGTGTTCCATAATATCAGTATTGTCAATATTGACTGTGTTCCATAATGACAAGATTGTCAACGTTGACTTTGTTTCATAATATCAATATTGTATGTGTTCCATAATAACAATATTGACTGTTCCATAATGAAAATATTGTGAATATTGACTGTGTTCCATAATATTGACGATGATTTGCGAAAGAAATATTTTTTCCCGTCATTTTTACTAATTTATTTATTACCAATCAATATGAGGAAGATTTGTGATAATAAATATTCGTATTCAATGTCGTTTGCATCAGAGATATTAAATAACGCGAAGAGTATTTCTGCGCGTTAAAAATATTTGCATTATCCACCCACTGCAACATCGAAACCTATTTCGCCCTCTAATGATTCTGAGTGGCTCAAACGACGTTTCCTCGATACCGACAATATTATTTAATTGGCTATTATTTAACCACGTCGCCAAATTTTCAATCTCGCTGGCAGGCCTGAGTTTATTATAAACAATAATTGCATCGCGATAATGCACCGGCGCGTCAAATTGAACGCGGATGAGAAAATGTATTAAACTCGCGACACCAAGTTCCCGAGCGAATTAATAGTGACCCTGATTTACGATGCTGGGAAGATAAGAGGAGAAGGGTAGAAACAGCTTTTTTTATCTCGTCACTCGAAACCGACATATTTACGATGTAATCTGATTAATGCATCTGTTTTGAAATGAAAAATCCTTTAATTTGAGTACAAACACGACCATGTTTGGAGAAGTTTGAAAATTTCGATTTTTTTCGAAAAATTTGAGTATTTTGATAATTTGAAAAATTACTACTTTATTCAACAGGCCCGGAATTGTTCTCAAATTAAAAAACTTCCAAAAACAATGATGAACATTGTTTAGTTGTCTTCAAAATCCAAAACCGCCATTTTTCAAAAAGTTTTTGGAAAAGTTTCGATTTTTCAAAAAACCTCCAAACATAGCCTTGTGGGTACTCAAACTAAAAGACTTCTCATCCCAAACACAAATATGCCAACCAAAAGCTCCAAAATCGCCATTTTTCCCATTTTCAAAAATGACCCAAAATGGTGATTTTTCAAAAAAACTCCAAACATAGCCTTGTGGGTACTCAAACCAAACGATTTTCCTTTTCCAAACAAGAGGTCTAAACGATTTCCACCTAAAGTAAACCATTTATGAATATTTACTCTAATATTAACAACCACCATGTCTAATTGGACCACGGACCCTGTCTCGCCAAAATCACGTCGAGACGGAGTGGCATTCGTGCGCCGCGATACGTCGCTCGCGATTCCGCTAATTACCGCGGCCCAGATTGATAAAGCGTTTTATCGGGGCAGCCTTTTTTCGGGACAACGACTCGAGACGAGGTGACGAATCACTGCGCAGACCTCGAATGGGAGCAAATATTGACGTTTCGTTTAATATTGCCTTTGCGCAATATTGTTAATATTCACAATAATTCGCACTGTGGCATTAAATTGAAATGTTTCATAATTTTGTCAATTTTCAATATTTTCGTTATATAAAATTTTGACTATTGACAATGGTGTCAATAATGAATATTGGCAGTATTGGCATTATGGAAGATAAAAGGAACTATATTGGTTTTATGAAACACAGATAATATTAATATTATGGAACACAGTCATTATTGACATTATAGATTATTATGGAACGCAATCAGTATTACCATTATGGAACACAGCCAGCATTGACAGTATTGTCATTATGGAACACAATACTGACAGTATTGATATTATGGAACACAGACAATATTGATATTATGGAACAGAGTCAACATTGACAAGATTGTCATTATGGAACATAGTCAATATTGACAATATTGATATTATGGAACACAGACAATATTGATATTATGGAACAGAGTCAGCATTGACAAGATTGTCATTATGGAACATAGTCAATATTGACAATATTGATTTTATGGAACATAGTCAATATTGACAATATTGATATTATGGAACACAGTCAATATTGACAATATTTTCACTATGGAACACAGTCAATGTTGATATTATGGAACACAGACAATATTGACATTATGCGACAAAGACAGCATTGACAATATTGTCATTGCAGAACACAATCAATATTTACAATATTTTAATTGTGAAACACAGACAATATTCACAATACTATATCAGTATGGTGAATATTGACTGTGTTTACGAAAGAAAAAATATTTCTTTGGCAAATCATCGTCAATATTTTGATTATTAAAAATCCTCAATATTGTCAATATTGAAAATTTTCAAAATTGTCAATATTGAAAATTTTCAAAATTGTCAATATTGAAAATTTTCAAAATTGTCAATATTGATATTTTTCAATATTGAAGAATTTAAATATTGACAATCATGACAATATGGAAAATTTTCAATATTGCCGCAATATTGACCATTTTCTGGCACCGAATTCGCCACGTATCAACAACCACACGTAGGTTTACGTGTGCGTTAAAAACTCAACGACTAAACTTGGGCAGAAGTACAGTCTGCCTTAGTCTCATCGATTGGGTGCTAAACCGATTACTTTCGCGAAGAATGGCTCCGATTCGGATAAATAATGCACGCGCGCATTAAAATAATTACATTGCAAAGCGTTGCTGCGCGTCTCAGGCCGACTCCCCGAACGTCACTTTTCGTACATATTTTGTGCAAACAAAATATCGATTGGCGCTCGTTAGAGGCGTTTGCGTTATTGCAGCAAAAACCCTTTTTGCAGCGATCTTTCCTCGGTGGCAAAAAGATATTCCAATTAACTGTTTATGCGATATTTCAGGACTAATTGAACAGGTTTTCAAAAGGCGAATTCAAAGAGCGTTCATTATTTGACGATGGCCAGTTTTGATGATATTCAATATTGACAATATTGTCGATGATCAATTTTGACAATATTGACGATGGTCAATATTGACAGTATTCACGATGGTCAATATTGACCGTATTGACGATGGTCAATATTGCCAATATTGACGATATTTATATTGACAATATTGACGATGGTCAATATTGACAATATTGACGATGGTCAATATTGACAATATTGACGATGGTCAATATTGACAGTATTGACGATGGTCATAATGAACAATAGTCAATGTTCTCGACGGTCAGTATGGACGATGATCAATTTGGACTATGGTCAGTATTGACGATGGTCGGTGGTCACGATGATTATAACTGACGATGATCAATATGGTCGATTGTTATTATGGGCGATGATAAATATGGACGAAGGTCAACGTTGGCGATGGTCAATATTGACGATATTCAATATGAGCAATTTTGATATTCAATATGAAAAATATTGACGATATTCAATATGAAAAATATTGACGATATTCAATATGAACGATATTGACGTTATTCAATATGATCAATATTGACGATAATCAGTATTGACGGTATTCAATATTAATAATATTGACGATGGTCAATATTAACATTATTGGCTATGGTCAATATTGTCGATGGTCATTATGGACGATGGTCAACGTTGACGATGGACAATTTTGACGACATTCAAAATTAACATAGTTAACGATGGTTAATATTGTCGATGGTCATTACGGAGGATGGTCAATATTGACGATCGACAATATTGACGGTATTCAATAATAACAATGGTCAATATCGACGATGGACAATATTGACGGTATTCAATATTAACAATGGTCAATATTGACGATATTCAATATTAACAATATTGACGATGGACAATGTTGACGGTATTGAATATTAACAATATTGACGATGGTCAATATTAACAATATTGACGATGGTCAATATTAACAATATTGACGATGGTCAATATTAACAATATTGACGATGGTCAATATTAATATTATTGACGATGGTCAATATTAATATTATTGACGATGATCAATATTGTCGATTGTCATTATGGACGATGATCAATATGTACGATGGTCAATATGGTCAATGGTCACCGTTGACGATGAGCAGTATTAACGATGGCAATATTGACGACATTCAATTAAAATTATTGACGATGTTCAATATTGTCGATGGTCGTTATGGACGATGATCAATATTGACGATATTCAATATTAACAATATTGACGATATTCAATATTAACAATATTGACGATATTCAATATTAACAATAATGACGGTATTCAATATTAACAATACTGACGGTATTCAATATTAACATTATTGACGACGGTCAATATTGTTGATGGTCATTATGGACGATGGTCAATATTGTCGATTGTCATTATGGATGGTCAATATGGATGATGGTCAACGTTGACGATAGTCAGTATTAACGATGGTCAATATTGACGATATTCAATATTAACATTATTGACGGTGGTCAGTTTTGACAATGTACAATATTGACAATATTGACGATGTTCAATATTTTTTAAATAAATAAAATATTGTCAATTCGGACGATGTTATTCAATATCGTCGATGTTATTCAATCCTGTCAACATTGACAATCTTCAATATTGACCATTTTCCCCCTGTCATTCCGCTTAAACACAAATCCACAAAAAAAGCGTGAAAATTAACTTCAATAAAAACATACAAAGTAGACAAAAACGAACAAAAGAAGGCGTTGCGTCTGAGACACAGTTACGCGGTCGTAAATAATAGAGAACGCCGAAGCTCAATGACAAATTGATTTCGTTTAAGGCAAGTGCGTGCGGGAAATTGAAACGGGGATTTGTGCGAGCGAACGCCACGGTCGACGACTGGCGCAATGCTAATGACAATCGATATGTTACGCAATTATGCAGACCCTGAACAGGAAACGGAAAAACGCGCCGGCCTGCGGTCTGTTTCACACCAGGCACCGTCACGTGCTCACGAGTGGTCGAAATATTGGGACACGCTGGACTTGCCAAATTTGGCATTGTTCGGATGTTGGGAAACTCGAGCCGGTTTGCTTTGCTTGAGGGGAAGAGCAAAAAGAAAAAAGAGAAAAGAAAAAAAACTAAATTTTTTTGAAATTATCAAAATCGTGGCAAACGATTTTTACTTAATCGAGAAATTTATTTAATATTTTTAAATCGCAGCATCGTAAATATTGGTAATATTTTCAATATTTAATATTTCAATAGCGAACTAATTATTCTTCATAGTCAATATTGAACATTGTCAATATTGAACATCGTCAATATTATCAATATTAAATATCATCTGTATTTAATATTGTCTATGTCACCAATATTACGATTCTTAAACATTGTGCATATTGTCAATATTGACCATCGTCAATATTGTTAATATTGGACATCATCAATATTGATCATCGTCAATATTGATCATCGTCCATAATGACCATCGACAATATTCTTAATATTGAATACCGTCAATATTGACCATCGTCATTTTGTTAATATTGAATATCGTCAATATTGTCCATGTTGTCAATATTGAACATTCTGAATATTGTCAATATGGAACATTCTCAATGTTACCAGTTTTAAACATCAATTGTTAACACTGACAATATTAAGCATCGTCAATATTGAACATCGTCAATTGCTAATATTGTCCATATTCAATAACGTCAATATTGTGAATATTTAAAATAGTCAAAATTAGCAATATTCAACATCGTCAGTATTATCAGTATTGAACATCGCCAATATTGAACAATATTGACAATATTATTACTATTGAACGCTCTCAATATCGTCATAATTGAACATCATTAATATGGAGCTGTTAATATTGATCATCAATATTCATCATCGACAATGTTTAACATCCATACTGGACATCGTCATTATTGAGCATTGTCAATATTGAACATCGTCAATATTGATAATATTGTCAATATTGAACATCGTCAATATTGATAATATTGTCAATATTGATAATATTGTCAATATTGATAATATTGTCAATATTGATAATATTGTCAATATTGATAATATTGTCAA
>JABFPB010001780.1:0-23304 GCA_022817645.1 Ceratoteleas bidentatus
ATTATACAAGATTTTATATAATTTCTTAGACGCTAAATTGCGACATAAAATTTTATGTAATTTTTTATATACAAATTTTTTATATATAAATTTTTTTTCAGTAGAGAAGGACCCCACATAAAAACCTATGACTTTGGCTCTCTGTGAAATCTTCCAACAATTTGGTTGTGAAGACTTTTGATTAATACAACAGCTTTTGGTTTTCATATCTTTTCATTCACAAATTTCAAAACATATTTTAATTTTACGAACCCGATTGAGCCATTTCCGAACTAAAAAATGTTGTGGTCCCCTTAATAGGGAATTTCCGAAGCGGGTTGCGAAATTTCGTATTCAAAATTTTCATGCATTTGAACTCGCCGAACCAAAACAATAACGATCGGCAATTCAGTATCGCGACGTGTTATATCAGGTTCGCACGCAACAGTTTTTCGGCAACGAAACATGCGGGCAAGTTTGTGAAGATCGTGTGAATTGTGTGATCTCTGATGGCTGCATTTTGAATCCTGTTTTATTTGACTTGATTATAATTAATTCAAAGGTTGTATTAATTTAGCTCTTATTAGACAATTTGAATTTTGGAAAGTAGCAAAAAAATTTTCAACCGTGTTTCATTCTCGTTTCATCTGATTCTCTTTTATTTCCTCTGATTCCCTCTTTCTTTCCTCAAATCCACCAAAATTTCGATTACGAAATTTTGCGACCCGAAATTTGAAGCTTTCTCGAATCCACTAAATAACAACTTTGTTTACATTCAGTTAGCGACCGATTCGGATGTCCCAGTGTCAAATATCTTATACCTTTCTGAACTTTTTTGTCCGAAAATGTGAAATTTTGGTTATGTCGTACATATTTTGAGTGGAGAGTTCAAAATTAATTAATGGGACATTTACTTAATTGCAGCCAAAAAACATTGTTTTTTAATATTTTATTAAAGGATAAATCAGAATTATTTATCCCGTTTTTTGCATGTTATTTATTAAGGTTTCACAATATTTGACATTTTTTTTTCGAGGGAAAAAAGCGATACAGCTTGACTTGCAACTGTTATTGGGTAATGGTGCACACAGTGAACGGGTCATCGGGCGAGACGCTGTAGGGCTCCACAGTAATCGGAAACCAATCTTTGTACCATGCCTGAAAACATCTGAAAATATCCGGAACTTGTACTAATTTCATGACAAAATGTTGGCCATATGAAAAAGAGTAATTTTTTGCCCTTTTGCTTCGAAAAAATGTTAATTTTTCATAATAACGTCTGAAGCTAGTACAACTTCCAGTAAATTATGTCTACTTTAATTTCCGAAAAAATCAACAAGTTTGGATGCGTTGTTTTTGCGCAATCTTCTCGCCCAGTTCGAAAAACGTGATTTCGAGAAATACGCGTTTAAAGTTAAACGCGAATAATTTTTCTCTATTTGTAATTAATTTGCTATACTAAAATAAATTTCAGTATAGCATATTGACATATTTACAGCGGATGACCAATTTTCGAGACGATGGATGGATATGAATTTGTATGTAGCATTTATATTTTACAAGATATTTTGGGTTTCCATTGGACATATATTTATTTACAACCCAAAATGACATATGTACATGATAACCCAGATCAATTTGGGCAGTAGATAAATGGCATCTGCTATAAATCTCAATCGAATTAATTGAGATTTCCTTTGCTCTCTATATTATGTGCTCCACACTAATCCAAAACAATATTATCTTTGCTCATATTGTTTTGGATTAGACTCAATGTCGACAGTTGGGGACATGAAAGTTAATTGGTGGACAGGAACATATTGAAATATTTGACGATTATCTGATCCGAAATTATATATAAAATAAATGAGTCGTTCAAATACATACAAAGGCTCTCGCGTATAACTGAGAAAATTCATTTACCACATCTACGTAACGTTGATTAATTGCAGTCATTTGTGACTGATGAATTGACTGAAATGCTTCAATTACAGTCATATGAATAATTTATAAAGCCAGCTATAATTTAACGTGAATAATTACTGAATCACGAGCCAAATGGGATCTCGTCCATTTATTTTACTTACAAGCATTTTGTATGCAGAAACTTCGAAATCTTACTAAAACGCATTTTTAGTTAACTGCTAGTCACGTAGCAAATACTTTCATGCAGTATTGAAATTCTGTTGACATTAAAGTAAAACATATTTATTCACACTCAGTACATCGAAATTGAAAAAATGCTTCAGCGTCCCTGATAGAACATCAATTTGATATATATCTAATATATGTATAATAAACGTATATTATATGTATACATCTATTGTATGTATCTTGTTCTATCGGGGTTGAAGAACTGAATTTCCTTGGAAAATTCGACTGGCTTCGATCCTAAGAAGATTACTTCAAGTGACGCGTTCATTCAGGCAAAGTCGACTTGATTTAGAAGGCACCTTTGTTTCTTGCTTAAACCTATAGCTGACTTTGAAAAACATCGGCGAAACTTTTGTTATAATAACTATATGGAATATTTTTTAAATTATGTGAAAATCTCTATAATTCCCTCAGTAGTTCATCAAAAATTTATTTATTTATTTATTTAATTATTAAAAAAGACCTAACTGTACTAAAAATACTAACATACTTACACTTGATTATTTACATTGCTTCTTCCTTTGGTTTCATAAGTAAATGAACTATTTTATATATGCAATATTTATTATTTATAAATTTGGAATATTTCATTTAATAATTTGTTATTCTAATAATGGCGTTGTGATATTTTTTGTCATAAAAAAATAATTTAATGAAACCCCTCTGACACAAAAATGACAACAGACGTTCTAGTGTTAAATACCTTCCTTTGAAAATTTACAACAATTTCAACGAATGATACATTATTTCGCGTCGTAATTTCGCGCGCCTCATTTTAAACAATCAGCAATAATTAACACACCATTGTATCTCTCCGAAATTAAATTAAAACCAGGGAAACCTGCAAACAACCGTAGCAAGAATAAATCAAATAAAGAGCGAATGAAAAATTGAACAGCCTTAGAATCTCGCAAAATGAAACCTTATTTCTATTTTCAAACGGTATCCTGAAAAATGCCTCGCGCCAGAAACTTGACATTTAAAATTAGCAGCGCATTTCTCTTGTGCTTTTGTACCGAAACTGAAACTTTTTACAGTTTTAATGAGATCTTTTGTCGACAGCTGCACAAATATCTGCAAACAACTTCAGTTCCCGGCTCTTTACAACGATTCCCCCGAATTCCGTCAAAAACCCTGTAAAAGGTGGATGGCAAAATGTATCCGCCATGTCGGAGAACGTGTTCGCGAGAACGAACTTGCCACTGTCTCGTTATTGAAAATACCGCAGCGCTAAATCGATTGTGCGAAACAATGCACATCCGGTGTCTCCAAACTTACCGCGGCGTTTAAAATAATTACCTTTCTGGCGCATTCCGTATCTGCGCCGAGTATCCGGAACTATCCGTCTCTTGCTCCTATTGAAATCGGCAGAAATGCACGCGCAACAGTACAGAAACATCCACTTTAAGATCCGTTCGGTTCAACGCGAAATCATATTGGTTTCGTGCGGTTTAGTGCCAAGTGAGCATTGTTAGTGTTGCATTTAGCCAACATTATATCTGCTTAATTTAGTCCCGAGCGATCTATTGGAAATGGATCAAAGTGGAGGAAACGTCCGAAATGTTCTTTTTGCCTAACGGGAGGCCACATGAGAATTTCGTTAGGGACCAATCAATTAGGTTACGTTAAATCAAGAGATCACTGGGCTGTTTTAATTTTATATGGCGCGCAAATTTCTCGACGGTTTTGACGAGCCGTTCGAATTTACGAGTTCAACGCAAATCAACGAATTTAC
Source organism: Ceratoteleas bidentatus (assembly GCA_022817645.1). Taxonomy (NCBI): domain Eukaryota; kingdom Metazoa; phylum Arthropoda; class Insecta; order Hymenoptera; family Scelionidae; genus Ceratoteleas; species Ceratoteleas bidentatus. The sequence goes on from JABFPB010001780.1 coordinate 3,869, forward strand.
GAGATAGAATTCACAATAGAGAGATTTTCAGAGCGAGTGATGGAACAATGAGTATGAGTTTTTGAAGTTAAATGTCGGTAGAGAATTTATTGTTTTTGTAGTACGATTTATTGACGATATTTGATTGTAGGAAATATAATTGTAATTATAATTATATGTAATGTAATTATAATTATGTATATGATTGTTAAATTATTGTTATTTACTTATGTGAAATATGTTATAGGGTGTTGAAAGGTTGAAAGCAATCAAACAATACCGATTTATTATCAAAGTTAACAATGAACTCAGCAGTAATGCAGTGTATCCTCTAACTGTGTGATTTATGAAAAATTACTAATTTATACATTTTTTAGAGATTTTAGAAAATTATTACTAATAACTGATTTTTTTATTTCTCAAAGTAGATGTAAATTGATTTATTTGTATTTAAATATATTTTCGATTCAAATTGCAAATTGTTCGTTGAAATGAAATATTAAATTGGCGCCCAACGTGGGGTCAAGGCGCATGTTTGATATCGTACATTGCAATCAAACTAAAATCATTACAAATTGCAATGTCATTTCGTAAGTCAGAGATTTTGTATGGAATCAGTGGAAAAAAGTCACGTTCGACGAAGAAGTCTGGAAGTAAAAGCACTTTGCCAAAATCGTGCGATTAAGAGTCGTTCAAAAAATCCATTTATATGATTCCGTTATTTGAATAAACTTAAAGTAGAACATCTGAACGAGTCTTGGAAGTATAATGACTTGAGCTGAGTTGTAGTTTCTGCACTGAAGATCGTGGGTTCGTATCCCGGCTATGTCAATACATTTTTCTCGACTGATTGGTTGAAAAACTATGAGTCAAAGTTTTCAACTGGAATTGATTAATTTAGAAAAGTCTATATATTTTTCGATATTTTTAATATCGAAAATATGAACTTCGGGATACTATTTCAAAGCAATAATGAAATTTATTACTCGTCGTTTTACATAATACTATAAAACTATCCAATCTCTAGACTCTCCAAAATAGAGTTTATACAACCAAATTAATTTCCACCTGTAAAATTACAACAGAAAATAGTTTTCATCTTACATTTCCATCCTCTCATACTGTAAATATACCTAAATTCGATACCACTCCAAAATTTTCGACAGAACATCCATATTTCCTGCCGTTCCACTTTAACCAACGCGAAAGCATCGCTGCGAAATGAAATAGAGATGCAAAATAACGTACAACTGTTACGGTAAAAATTCATAATTTATTGACGCAGATGATCACGATGACAAAAGTGCGAGCCGCAAAACGACGCCTGGAAGTTCACCCCGGAGACAGATTCCCGTCAATTAATTAGTGTCGCATAATGCCCGCGTTTATACAGTTTTTTGTCGCGGCGCTCTTCGCTGATTAAATGTCACGAATACTTCGACCCGCACAGGAAGTCGCTAAATTTGTAAATGAAAACATAATACGGTTACCTGCGTAATTGCATTATCTATTTAAATGTCACAAACTGCTCCGCAACTACTTTCGCAATTAACGCTGCTCCTATTCGGTGCCATTTATTTATATTTCGCGCACCGTGTCATTTGTTTAATGCGCCCGCTAATGGCGTCAGCGACACAAATTTCGTTCGATCAAGTTCCCCGTAAGCTCTGTCGTCCAGTTTGTAGACTCGTAACAAGAATAAATTAGACCTTAAAACATTGGTGCCTCGATCGTTGACTAGTTATTGACTGCCAGCTTTGACCCGGATCGTCGAAAATATTCAATCGCTACCTTACTTTATAAAATTGGCCCCGAAATGCTTGTGACTATTTGGAAGAAACGAAAGTCGTCTAACACTCCTCGTAAGAGATTGGTTTGTCAAAGTTCAGGTTTGATTAAACGTTACGCGAAGACACACTCTAAGCACATTTTTGGACATTACGTTGCTCAGTTTATTTGTATCAGTCGTTTAGTTTAGACTTAGTGTTTAGACTAGAACACGTATTAGACTTAGTGTTTAGACTTTTAGTTAGGTTTCTCCAGGTTCCCCCAGGTTTAGGTTCCCTGTTAGAAAATTAGACATCAACTTTGGACGAAAACCGTAGAGAAACACCATTCAGTTGCAAAATTGGATCCATAGAAAAGACTTCCAAAAAGTGCACAGAAGCCATTCGATGGAATGATTTTTATGCAGAACCACTATAAATAAGAATCTTATACAAAATGTGACAAAACACTTATCCCAATGGCATTTTTCAACAGAATATAGATGCATATAGGACTAAGCTATATTTCTATCAGTATCTATATGTTTCCTTACAGTTTTTGTCCAACGGATGGAATAACCGAAATCTGAGAGTATTTCTGAACAGGGTTCATTTTTTTCAGGTCGCTGGTTTAGTTGAACTCTTTACACTATCAACGAATGAAGTCCATTGTCAGAGTAAGATCGGGTTTTACGATCCGAAGTTACGAAAAACGTGTCGAAGTAGTTCATATCAAACTTGCTATACCAACCCAAGTTCTCCTCGGAACTTCTGAGTATAACACGAAATTAATTGTCGGTACCCGCGTTGCGATCAGCGTTGCATCGTTTGTCTTCGTACTTTCTTCAAAAAATGCGGTACACAATTTTGACATTTATTTGCGTCGATAGTTACAAATCGCTATACGAAGATAAGAACACCCTCTACGCCTCTAACTACAAACGTGTACACTATCTGAACCATTCACATCATTGTACCATCTATTCTTTTGTACTGTACAATTGATCTGTAAGAAAATAATTGCACACAACACGTTACGCCTCCATAATTCAATCAATTAATCAGCGCGCGTCATTTCATCGGGGTTTTAATTGCAAACGATAGTCGGTAACATTGTTTGCAAACTGTACCAAGCGCGCGATCATAATGTCGTTATCAATACTCGATTGATTGACAATAAAATAGGCTAATTGTGTCGTAACCAGCGACGTGAACGGCCCGAACGCTGAAACGCGGTCATTTGATTAACGGCAATACACGGGGTTGTCGTTATTGCTGGTGTCGAAAAAAAGACAATCAAGTTTACATATTCGCTTGCGAATTTCGCAGTTGCGCCAGTTGACCCAGTTGAAAATCTCAAGAGAGACAGTTTATCGGGGCGTCAAAGGATCCGACGACATTTACAAGATTTTAGTCCTCGTTAAGCAAATTGTAGCGAACATAAAGTCTGATTTCGCGCAGTTTTATATGTATGCGTAATAAGAGGAGAATATTTTTTTTGGTTTTGCGTGATTGGCGCAAAGAAAAAAAATGTGAAGTAAATGTTACAGTTAATGTTAGTTTAAGAAAAATTTCGTTAAATTTTCTTGTTTCGATGTCTAAAGCAAAATGTATTGAATTAAATGATGGTAAGGTAAACTTCGAATGCTTTTCTAATTCGTAAACAGCCGGCGAATATTTTTATTTTGTACTTAGAATGGATGCTAGTTTACACTGTGTACATTTACCTTTCGTCGTGTATGTTTAAAATATGTATAATGAATCTGGTTAATTTAGGTAAAGGAATTTCAATATTAGATTAATAAATTTCGCAAACGCAGTTCCATAATTATTAATTTGTTGAGCTATTTTCTTTTCTGTTCCATACTTCGTCAACTTGAATATATTCTATACATCGGGGTGCTTAATTTGCGTATGGTAATTTGGGTACACAATTGTAATTTAGCAACATTGTTTACGAAATATAGCATGCAAGAATAAATAAACATGAAAACCAAGATGAGGACACAAAAATATACCGAAGATGTAAGAAATTACTATAAATTGAAATACACACCCTATTTTCATACGCAAACTCCCTTTTAGAAAAAATGCTGAAAATCTCTGAAAACGCTCTATTATCGCAATTTCGCGACCCTTTTCAGAGTTTTTTTTAAATCTACATAAAATACTCCTTAAAAACTTTGAAAAACGCTCAGTTTGCACAGTCAGAATCTTTTCACAGCTTTCCGGAGATCTTTTAATTTTCAGATTTTCCAGAAATGTTCACAGCATTTTTCAGACTTTTTTATAGATTTTACTGCCACTGGAGCCTTCATCGCGTTTTTACACGTATTCCTGAACAAAAGCTGATAATAAAGCGTAAAGACGAAAGTTGCGTCCCCCAAGCGCATTAAATGCGAACAACGTTCGATTTACGGGCGATATAAGTTTTATTACGCCCGCACCGGACTCAATTTTCATTATTTACGCACTTTCAATCCTTTCTCAGCCAGCGACCTTTTCCAGAAAAACACGCACGTTGAATTGTTAATCAAGTCGGAAATCAAAAATCAATATCCGGATTAATTAGTTGCCGCCGCTATGAACTTGATGCTATGAAATTTGTCGTATTCCGTTCGACGCTGCGGGCACTTCGGTGCAAAAACGTCACGTTCAATCATAAAAATGAACAGGCTGTTTTTGCGCCAGAAACCGGCGGAAATAACGCTCGAAAAAGTTACAAGTTACACTCTCCGGTTCGGACATCTCCGGCGTCGTTCCATCTTGAGCTTTTCCAATTGTTCACTTGGCGCTGCGAAATTCCACGACTTCCACCCAAAGGCGCGGATTCCAATTCAAAGTCATTCTCGCCAGAACACAATCAGAAATCCAAGTTAGAATCTTGCTCCGTTTCTCGCTTGTTTTACAACGTTCGAGCTTTTCACTTTATCATTTATTTATCCACAGTACAACACGCAGCTTTTTACACTTAATTTCGCGAGGGAACGGTTGCCTTAATTCTACGCGAAAAACAAAAAAATGATACAAAACGGGTCCTTTGTACAGTGGGAGGCTTAATGAAAGGACGATGATTCTTGAAACGTATTAAAACTTTTATTTCGCAAACTATCTGCCTCTTCATTTTCCGTGGAATCCCCGAAGAATGCACAAGTGAGCCCAACATTTGTCTGTCCGGCGGACCAAGAAAGTGAGCATTTCGCTCTTGGCGCGACGGCCGACATTTGTCCAATTTCGCCGAGAAAAGTGTCGCAGGTGGATGCCCGACTTGCGGCAAAATATTTAACATCGGATGATCATTTCGACATCTCATCAAAACAACGGATGATAAATCTTGCGGCGTTTGTGTGGAGAACTAATTTTCGTCTAAACAAGGCGTATTTGCGAATAAATAGCGCCGGTTCGAGTAATGCTCTTTCAACTTCGGGAGGTCGTAAAATAATGGTACGAGATTTTACGTATGTTTTCAACAAACACGATTTACTTATCGCTCGTCGAAATTTGTTTTCTGCGATTGCTAAGGTGACGTCGAAAAGAGATGAAATTTGAATCGGCAATTTGGCGCCAATTTTTGTTTAACTTTTAATAGAATTCCGTATAAATAAAGCGTGCTTAACAATTATGTCGCTCATACAGTTAATTGATAATACTTTCACTTTTCACTAATTAATTTTTCGAGAACTATATTAAAAATCGTTGAAATTTTGGAAAATAAAAATAATAAACTTGGCACACATTTTTCAGCTGAATCTTAATTAAAAGTTGTTTTGAATGTTTAAAAAAATTTTTTGTGCGTCATCATTTTTTTTTCGCGTCAACATATTCAACAGGAGAATCTAGATCCGAACGTACGAAAACCGAGGAAATATATTTATCTGGGCGTTGTCGTCGAATGGGGCATAACTTGGTCTGAAAACACGCACCGACTCGCTCTATGTGGGACTATGCAAGCGATATTTCGACAGCGCTCGCGCTCAGACAGTTATGTAGTACGTACGTGGTCTACCCTTTGATAATGTCGGGCTGATGATAATGCCCGGAGTTAAGGTATTTTTCACAGTCCACGGCGGTGGAGTAACCGTTCGTCAGGAATATGTTTCATGTCGCTTGCGAAATTTTTCGCGCACGATGTAGCAAAGTGCGATGGTTATGAGAACGGTTATCGTGATACCCATTCCGATACTGATCCATATGATGGCTTCGTTGATTCCACTTGTACTTTTTCCTGAAAATTGCAAAATTTCGGTTGGATTAAGAGAGTTTGCGGATGAAAGTAAATTGGTAAAAATAACAACAGGAGAGAGAAGTACAGAGAACTTTTATTATTTTTATGGTAACGGTGAGATATAGCTAAAGTGTGTCATAAATTACTGTATGTGGTCTCTAGATGAAGTACATTGGGCCTTAATATTTGCCTAATGTTACATATAATGGGACATTTTTTAAATATTTATTATTATTATTCTTATTATTATTATATTTATATATTAAATCGAATTATCTATTTGATTTAAGTGATATCACACTAGATGGATAAAGTTAAGCAACACTGGCACTATATGGATAGGTGACCGAGGGAGCATTTCGTATCTTATGCAAAAGATGTCATTTTTCTTCGCTATTATCTAATTTAGCAGCCAGTGTGGTAATTGTTAATGAATAATATATTTACATTTTCTGGACTTTTCTCTTCGAGTATACGCTAAGCAAATGGCTGTTTGAAACGACTACCGTGCAGGAAAACATTTTTTGCCATTTTAATTTCATATATATTCTCTTCATTAAATTCTGTAACTTTTATAACAGAGAGAAACAAACTTTTTTTAATATCTTGCCATTAAAAATTGTTTAACCGTCTAATGCCGTTGATATTCACGAAGTTTCCAACTTTTGTCATCTTTTTTGGCGCTGTCACCATTTCTCTAGCGTATAGAAATAAAATCTTGGAATAAATCTGAGAACCATTGTGACGATATCTTGAAATGAAATCCACTTCACACATTTTCAAAACGAAAAGTTGAGTTAATGGTCGGGCTCTTTTGTTGCATACAATCAGTGATAAATAATGTTTATGTAACCTGTATAGAATAACCCAAATAGTAACCTTTTCTGTAGCTAAAATGCATCAATTTTCAAAAGAACATGGAAAATTGCAAAGAAAGTTTGCGGAACTTACAATTAGTTCCTTACTGTTATGCCATTCCTCTTACTTCGAAATGTTACATAGCTGGAAAGAGGTTGACCTATTACAGGAAAGAAATGTTAATGAGGTCAAATTTTGTTTGACTTTAAACTGTTTGCAATTTACCCAAGGTACCCAAGTCGTTGAGTAAATAATAAGTTAATCGAGAAAATAACGTTGGATTACCTTAAGTCTGACTGAAAAGCAGGAATCATTTGTTTTAATGTAGTTTCTGACTGCGTGACATATCACTATATTGAGCTGACACTATATCGATCACCAGTCAGCAAATCTTGTCTGTTTGAAGTGTCATCAATCGGGATATTCAGCCTTATTATTTGTATTACTGCAAATTATGGAATATTGCTGTTTGCTATATTTTATACTCCAATTTATTGTCGTATTCAAGGCAAATCCTCAATCCTGATTTTAAAGGCAGAGTACATTTCCATTTAAACTATAAGTAAATGGAACTCGCAATTAAACTTCCTAAAATAAACAATCCTCGAGAAAGTCACTAAAAAAATAATTACGCTCATCGCGCTTATGTAAAAAGCTTTTTGAAAATCTGTTGGAAAATTAGTTTTTAATTTGGTACAGCTTAACGATCTGTTTTTTATTTTTTTAACAAACAGCTTTTTGCTTTTACTTCCGGAAACGTTGTTGCGAAAGTTAAATGCCTTGAAACTTTTTTCCGGTGAAAAATGATTCCGGCTGAATTACGACGAGCTGTACTCTCCCGCCGAATATTGTCATTAAACATGAAAACTCGAAAGTCGCAATTCAAATGGAATTCGAGTCCTGAAACTCTGCATCATCTCTGTCGTCAACGTTGTAAACTTTCTGGATCGTTCCCCGTGTTTACAGGTCATAATTTGCGAAAACGCAGCACATCATATATTTGTCTTTCATTTGCATTATCATTGAGTAATCAGTTATAACAAATCTTGCAGTGACATAGTAAAATAAATTTTGCCGAATAAAATAGCCAGCCAAACTTTGAAATTGTTTAATTGAAAACCAGGGTACTTTAAAATTTCGCTTCGATTTAAAAAAATCAAATCATAACCGTATTTATCCGAATTAAAAAAAAGTCACTTGAAAAGCGGAATCACGCATTAAACTCGGCTTTGACAAATCTGTACATCACCGTGCGGCAGCGGAATAATTATCGCGAATATTTTTCCGAACAGCGTTTCCTGAATTAATAGACTAATTTCGCATTGTACACGACATGTTTATTCGAAAAAACAGGAAGCGCTTGCGCCGTATTATCCGCTTTAATTGCGGAAACTTTATCTCGAACTATTTGCACAATGCTTACGGCAAGGTAATGCGCATTTTTGCATTTTAGCGGTAATCCCTAATTTCGCGGAGTATTTGCAATTTCATTTTTTCCGCCGACTCCGGCTTACGTCCTCTAATATATATCGCGCGATGGCTTATCGAATTAATACCGCGCTAAAATTTTCGCGCACGTTTTGTTAATGAAAACCTGCCGCGAAAACTCGACAACGGAAGAAAAATACACACGATCGCTCTGGCCTGGCGGAAACTTTAATTTCAATTAAAATCAATTTGTGAATGTTGTACGGCTTTTAGCGACAGGCCGAGTATGCAAATATATTTTTAACAACGTTCGCTAGAGATTAACAAATTTTAACAATTAGCGTGTAAAAGTTTTTTCCTTTGAAATGAATAAAAATTATTTGCTTTATTGCTAATTTTGAGCAATAAAGACTGGAAAAAAATAAAAAAGTTTTTTTTAATTTATTTGTTTTTTTATTTTTTGAAAGAATTTAAATATTTTGTCTAGTACTTTCGATACGCAATTTTTTTTTTTTTTTTTTTTTTTTTGAGGTATCAAACTAACAAAAAGGAACATGTAACCATTATTTCGATTGTATTATTTTTTATATTATATCATAAAATTTTACTGGGTAAAAATTTAGATTTTAGTTTAAAACAAGTTAAAAAATACCTAAAAATTTTAAATGGGAAAACCCCTTAAAATTATCGCTCAGAATGAAGTAAAATTTCTCAAATTGTCACGGTTTTGGGTAAAAACAGCTCGTTACAGCAAAAAGAAAATGCGATGGGAATGCGGAAACCTCGGTTGCAATAGTTCTTGTCTGATTAGTTCGCAGGATTGATGGTTGGTCAGGCTTTTTCCGAGCAGTCGATACCGAACCGACAGCAAAACTAGAGTAACGCGGACGTGTAATGAGCAACGCGGGAACGAATTAAAGTGGAGCGAATGTGGCGCAGGAAAGCGTGATTAATATTTCAATTGTTCAACAATTGATACACGCTTTTCCGTCGGAGGAAGAAACATTTTTGCGCTTTTCACGACGGCTAATTCGCCCCGGCAAATAAAAGCAGGAAAACGCATTCAAATGAAAATGGAACAATATTATCGTAAAAAATTGATGAACGCCCGGCAACGGAGAATTTAAAGCGAATTCAAAGTATATTCAAATGACTCTTATTTCGAACGAACGTGTTTCAAGTTCCAGGCCCAAGAAAAAATAGATTGGACGTACTTAAAAATATAATAATCATACAAAAATAATGCCTAAATTATACAATTAATTAATGTCCAATTTTTATGTATAATTTAAGCATTATTAGCATATAGTTAATGTATAATTTTTTTTCAGGGGGGGGTGAAGATAAATGAAGAAGTTTTTGGGATGCTGCATCTTTTCAGAGGAAATCATTGGATATCGGTTTCGTAAACAGACTTTGGCCAGATTTTTATATCGTTGGCGGCATTTCGAGAAGATTAAATGGGATCGGGAGTTGCGGAAATTTAACGTCGAATCTCGAAATCCATATTCGTGATAAGATTTTCGTGTTCTGGTCTTATATTGTAAAGAAACGTGCTTGACGTCCCGGGGCGATATGCGTCCAGGAGTTAAGGCGGTTCTTATGTAACGCCACAAAATGTAACGTCCCTTCGAATGTCTGTGAGGCTGTAACCAACGCGAAACACCGTGTCGGTCTCTCAAAAATAGAATCCAATCGATAGAGTAAAATTGTACGCGGATCAATTCGTCCCGGTGCATACAAATTTGCGAAATCCAAAAATTTTGCGAAAGTATTAAAACAAAACGAATTCAGAACAGAAAAAAGAAATCGTTTTGATTGTGAAGGCCCATTTTAAGGTTGAATATATAACAATTTCAAATATTTTATTTAGTCTATATAATTTGATTTTTTATCATGTTTTTTTTGTTATTTTTTATATCGAAAGTTCAGAAAGATAATTTGATTTCACGTATTAAAAGCCATTTTCAAAACTCTGATTTTATAAAACCAACATTTGCTGTATACCTTCGATGCTATGATCCGACTATTAAATTTTGATACTGTGTGAGTATTATATTCGAGAGTATAGTTTTACGAGATATATCGAAGAAAATACGAATTCTACGTATCTTTTACTTCTAGGTGTAATGATAATTGTTTGAATGTGCATTTTTTCGAATGCACTTGTAATGCTCACTGTACGTCTCTAATCGTGTCCAAAGTTACGTGGAATGAGACTTAGACTAATAACGTTATAGTTATAGATTCCGCCTGTTATCTTCGTAGCGATGATAGCGGGATATCAATGTTTCAAAAGTTCAATGTAATGCAATTGATCGCAATGATTATTACAATCCTTAATATTGACAAAAAATTTCCATTTTCCATTTTTTAGAATTATTACAAGTTATTATATATTATATATTTTATAACTCTTTATGTAATTTTATACGTAATAATTATATATTTTATTTACATACTGCTAATTTGTATATTCTGATATATTTTACATAAAGTGCAATTTTATTGGAAGCAATATAGGACCTCTAAGTAATGATATATTTTAAGATCAGTGACAGTAAATTCATAAAAATTTGAAATTACCTTAATTGATTGTACAAATGATTGCAATAAAATCATGACATTTTTCACAAATTGAAAACGAAGTATAATTGAATCACACTTCGCCGATTGACATTTATTACATATTCATATACATATTCAGAGGACACTTAATAGGTCAGTTTGATCAGGTCAACATGACAGCAAACTTTCGTTTTTTTATCAAATTCGTTATTTGATTTAATGGTACGAAAATCCATTCCATTCAACATTGCATAATCATCACAATAGAGAGAATGTATATAACTGTAATTACTCCCCATTTTATCGACTTCATACGTTTAAATGCTAAAATGGAAGTCAGTTTATAGTGAATCATATATTTCCGCAGTAAACTAATTATGAGCTTGGATGTAATGGCATTAAAATTCAATTTACTTCCTAGGCAAGGAAAAATGCATGTTGCCTTATAGCTGCAGTAACTACAGTTAGAATGTACGGTTTTTCAGTCAATTTGGCAGCTGAGTTCACATAATTAGTTTCAGCCAATCAGCGTCCCCGAACGTTTACGATCTAGATTGTACAGTATCCTATTTACCCGATTTTTATCTTATTATATAGCTACATAATACAAGATCAGACATTTCCTTCTATCCATTAACAGTGTGAATTCAGAATTAAGCCATACTATTAAAATTTAATATTCATCGTGACAATTGAATAAGTTTGAATTACGTTCTGTCTATACGAATGTAATTAGATGCAAGCTAAATCAATACTAATTGAATCAATTAAGTATAATGCGGAGAGTAACGTTCACCGTACTTGAAATGCTTTGATCTGAAACTCTTTATATTCTTTGACCTGACGTAATAAAATTACAGATGCGATTTTATGAAAGTCAATTACTGTAACGTTAGATGACACTAATGTTCGTCACATTTTTTGTTAAAACCAAACCTAAATGTTTCAGAGCATAAAAACAGTTCGGTTTTCGCTTTTTGGCGAAAATAGATCTAAGTGATTCGTATTAAAGAATTTTAAACGATATGCTTTTTGCTAATTATCCACTGTTTTACTTTTCATAACATGTTCAGCTTTCAAATTACCAGCGGAAAAATTACTCGGATAATTTTACCATTAAAAAACATCACAAGAAACGCAACTGAACGAAGTTTTCGTTTCTGTGAACGTTTGTGAATGCAAATTACTTGCATTCTCATTGATATTTCAATTTCTTAAATTAAAATTATTAAAGAAATTGTCGTCGGGTTTTAAGTAAAAATGTTTAAAAAAACGTGATCCAGAGGCGTGGTGACGTCCTCTTTTCTCAATTCTTTCAATAACTTTATCAACTTTGCTGATTTGCAATTTTGGTGCAAGTTTTATGTTCATTTGTTGGATTTGCATTCATTTTCCAGTCAGTGTCCAATATATTCTTCTAAAGTTATCTCTATTTTGCATTTTAACGACAATGTTTCAGTTCCGTCTTTCGGTCGTTATCTTCATTCCACTTAGAAATATGTTTTCGACATATAGAATCAACGCTATTAGAACGTTGTAATCGAAGAAACCATTATGCCTGAGACCCTTTCGAAATGTTCCGCAAATAGCAACTTGAGGGTGCGAGATGAATCGAGCAAAAAGGAATTTCGTGTAAAACGCGTTTAAACGACGTAAAAAATTATCTCAAAATTACCCTTTCAACTAAAGTTGTATCGATTTGATCGAGGCACATAAAAAATAACGAGTTTTGTTGACTATATATTTGTTAACTATATATATTTGTCTGTATTGGATATTTTCACGTTACATTCCTCTGCAACAATGTTAAATGTTTAATTAAACTAGATAAATCGTATTTTACTGGAATAACTGAAGCGTCTGTTGAAACCAGTCAAACATTTACAAATGAAAAATAGTAACTGGAACAGAAAGATTGTAGACGTGATTCAGCTAAACGTTGGAGATCTTTTGCGTTGTTCTGACAGCTGAAACGAGAAACATAAACTATGAAAATTTTCGCGTTGAAAATATAAAGAATTCAAAGTCAAGAGAGGGATGTCAGATATAATGTGGTACTGAAATATGTAAAAGAGTTTGTGTGAATAAAGAAAAGAGCGAGTCTTTTTGTATTAACGGTGAATCATAATTAAAGTAATCAAATATCCAAACTTTAGTGTACCAGTTTAAACTGAATTAACCGAACTTTCCATCCGATTCAGTTAGGCATTGTCAGATATGAGAATCGAGTTACCAAGCCGAAGTTGTTTTTTAAGATATACCAACGAGATCAAAACTTGAAATCTTAGTTTGGCTTTAACTACGTTGGATTTGCCCATATTTGAAACTGTCTTAAAGAAATTTCACAACACTTGTTTAGGGGATACAAAACCTTGTTGATTGGATTAACTTTTAATTACTTGGTAATGCTTCAAGCTGAAAAACAAATTATAAAATGTAAATGTGTACTGGAAATTTGTTTCATTCCTGATAGCCAACGTATATGAAAACTTTGTAATTCAAAGAGATTAATACTTTTGTAAGGACAATTGTAGAAACAATATCTCTGAAAATCTCTGAAAACCTCTCAAAAATGGGATTGCCAGAGTTTTTCAGAGAAAACTCTGAAAATCTTTGACAAATTCTGAAAAAATTTTGGCCCTCCATAGTTTTTCAGAGAATCTCAGCGTTTTCTCTGAAAAACTATGACAGTCCCTATTTTCAAAGGTTTTCAGAGATTTTCAGAGATTTTCAGAGATATTCAGAGATTATCAGAATTTTTCAGAGATTTTCAGAGACTTTCAGAGCATTTTTCAGAGATTTTCAGAGTTTTTATTTCTACAAGGGGATAACATCCTTAAAAAGTATGAATCTCAGAAAAAACAAATGGAATACAAATTTTTATTTTGTATTAACCTGTATTTTACAATAAATAAGTAAATTCCCGAATAGTTATATAATGGCTTGAACAAGTATATAAAGATAAAAACGAAATTTTCACGATAGAAACGTGTTTCTCAACACTGTGAAATCTCATTTTTCAAATATGAAATTTTCACACTATAGTCTAGTACAGATATTTCCACATGAATAATTCAAAACACGATCAGCGAAATAGATTACGCAAGTGGCACTAAAGTGACCTTCAGCTGCACAAATTTAGCATTATCTTTGCTGTGTTGCTTATAGTGTTGCATCTATTTGTATCTAACAAAAAACGGATGAAAACCATTTCTATTTAAGGAAAACCTAATCGTTTCCTACAATTCTACCTTTAAAGTGCACAATATATTATTTCCGTGCGCTTTCCTGAGATTTGCAAGCTATATCCACAACAGTGAATAAAATACCTTTCATTTCACATCCAAACATCCTTAAAAGCTCTGATGTAACAACGCATTAGTGGATTCTCATCTTACTCCCTCGGATTAGATGTATTATTTCGTAGGCATAAACATTTCAATTGCACAATCGCATTCAAAACATTCCCAATTATTTCCCCTTAACAGCACAACCCTCATATCGATCCAAAGTCAGAGCATTAAATCATTAAATTCTCTTGAACCAAACTTATCATTCTAATCCCAGTCAACAGCAGTACCAAAACCCGCCACATCCTAAACTATAAAACAAAATAAGTATCGCAATCAATCTAACCCTTAACTACTCCGAATGCCCATTTCTTTAGGTTTGTTCCGCTCCCCAGCATCTTTTGCGATTCAGTCGCCTGATTCACAACATATTGCTCTCCGCCGAAATTTCATAATTTCCGACCCGAATATCTCACGAACCGTCTGGGCAACATTTTTGCGCGTCTGCCATCCCGAGTATTCGAATTGCGAAATTCCATGCGATACCTCGTAATTACGAGAAACGCGCATAATGCATTACATCAAAAGCACCATGTTTCCATTTAGACCCCTTCAGCCTCCAGGCAACAACAAGTGTGTGTTGCTTTTCGGCTTGCTTTCTCGCTGTTATCACTTGATCCCCCTTAATAACGGCCCAGAAAGGTTCATAAGCAAGAAGCGTCCTTTTGAGCCTTTCAACGCGAACCTTCCGCTGCTTTACTCCTTATTTACACACAACGACTGGGCGAAAAACATTATTCATCACTGATTGTGTTCCCGCTGCACGTTGTTTTTCGTCCGGGAAATGTATGCGTTACCATTGTAGTGGTTGCTGTATATGCCGACTTTGCCAGCGACGCGTCCTCCAACTGGCATTTTCCGTAATTTTCTTATTCGCCGCCGATCGCTCTATGTCACCTAATTAAAACAGAAGAAAAAGGTTACTCGGGGAAAAGCCTTAGGCAAAGCTTCAGCGCCGAAACAACGCCGACAAGGGACATAAAACATTCCGCGGCGACTTGATATTTAAAGCGGCAACTTGTTTCCCTCCTCATGCATTTTTTCGCTATTTTTCAAAGCAGTGTAATTACCGCCACGCTGACGGCAATTGTGCTTGAAATACGGCTTGTTGAAACGTCAAACGCGATGAATGAGAGGTAATCCTTGGAGACAGTTGCAATGACCACTGATGAAAGAAGAAAGTAGGCGTTTATCTAGTATGGTTGGACTATTTTGTCATTTCATCATTTTATCATTTTATCATTTCATTATTTCATCATTTTATCATTTATCAATTTGCCACAAAATGATACAATTATAAAATGATAAAATAATATAATGATAAAAAGACAAAAAGACAAAATGATAAAATGACAAAATGATAAATTGATAAATGATAAAATTAAGAAATAATAAAATGATAAAATGATAAATGGTAAAATTATAAAATGACATAATGATAAAAAGACAAAAAACAATTTTATCATTTCATTATTTCATCATTTTATCATTTATCAATTTCCCATTTTATAATTGTATTATTTTATAATTTTATAAAATTATTTTATAAAATTATTGTTTTTTGTCTTTTTATCATTATGTCATTTTATAATTTTATCATTTATCATTTTATCATTTTATTATTTCTTAATTGTATCATTTATCAATTTATCATTTTGTCATTTTATCATTTTGTCTTGTTGTCTTTTTATCATTATATCATTTTATCATTTTATAATTGTATAATTTTGTATTTTTGTCTTTTTATCATTATATCATTTTATAATTTTATCATTTTATCATTTTGTCTTTTTATAATCACTTCATTTTATCATTTTTTTATCAGTTTCTAACTTTCACTACCAATTATAAGCACAAAATTTATGTCTCAAACGAGCAGTCGGGATATGGCATTACGGAAAACGACTCTGTAACGCGACGTTAATAAGAAAATGTTCCCATCTCAATCGGATTCCCCTTCCGTTTACAACGTTTACGAAGTGGGTCTGAATAAAACATCGGGTGACTTTTCGCCTAAATTTCCGTTCGACTTTTACCAGTTTAATTCCCCGACCATTCAAAGGACCCGTCTAATTTTTTATTTAAATGTACGACGTCGTCGACGCGAATTACGATGAAGCAGGCGAAAAACGTCGGGGAAGAGCGAAGGCGTTCCAGGTGCAATAGTCGAGCGAAGGGAAAAACGAACATCGCATTAGATAAATCAGGATACGTAGATGTGTCTTTTTAGAATTGGAAGAAATTTATTTTCATTCTGGAACAGCAGCCTTATTTGATCGAGAAAACTATGATAGGATCATCGATTTAACATTATAATACTGATGTATTAATCAAATTACATACTGGCATTGACATTTTTGAAATTAAGAAATTGCAAATTATGTTGTGAAAAATCTCTAAATAATTAATTGTGATAAATAAATTACTACTTCTTCAAGTCGATCCAATAAAAAAGAGAAAAATACAAATTAGATAAATTAGATAAAATGATCTAGAAACAAATTGCATTCATCCCCCAGAAACCGTTCTTACTTTATTAAAGTGACATATTTTATTGTCACTTTTTTATTTTTTTTACATTTATTTGTTTCGCTATAAATTATTTTTTACAATTTTTTTATTTTTTGAACGCGAACATTTATCGCAATTATTTATCGGAACTCGATAGAGGATGTCGTCTCATTGTCGCAAATTCTCAATGACGTACTATGGCTCTCCCCCTCCTACCTTCCCAATAAATCGAGTAAGTTGCATTCGACCTGATAACGCGCCGGGGAATGTACTCAATGATTTGCAACAACCGCAACCGAAATGTTAAGGACAGCGGTATCAATGTTCCACGACATCGGTGAAGTTTTTTGCCTAGATACTTGTCGCTACACGTCAAACCGGAATTGTCGCTATCAACGATTTACAATGTCGTAAATTAGCGCTGTGTTTGAGTGTTATTGCTCGCGGGCGGAAACGAAGAATTGGCGCGCAACTTTTGCGGCGGCCTTGAACGCGCGACGATTCCGGATTCCTGTCGGCGTCGATTGAGATTTTATGCGAGGCTTCGCTTCCGCGTCATAGATCCCCGCAGAAAAAAAACCCACGAATGTCAATATATATAGTTTATATAGTAATATTTGAAAAAAATTTGAAAAACAAGTCAAATTGCAAAAGATCTGTGAATAAGTCTGCAAAGTCTAGATAATGTCTAAAAAATTCTGAATATATCTGTAAAAATCTGAAAAACCCTAAAAATCTTTGGAACAACTCTGAAATGTTGTAATTACTTTTACTATAGCAATTACTATAGTAATCGTTCAAAGAATATTGTAGTAATCTTTTAATGTTTACAGAGTTTTCTATCGATTTTTTGTAAACTTTTACAGATTTTTTCCGACCCAATTTTTCAGTCCCAAATTTAACAAATGTCTTTCTAAGAGTTTCCGAGACTTTTTCAGAGATGATTGCAGAATTTCAAAACTTTTCAAATTATTTACAGATTTTTTGTCAGAGTTTTTTCGGACGTTTAAGACATTTGCACACGCTTTTTTTCACCAGGGCCCCCTTATTATGAATGCATGAATTAGATTAACTGAGTGAGTTGAGTTAAACTCTCACTTCCCCAATAGAATTGTATTTATTAGCTCTTCTAGATGTGACAAACAGAGAATTAAAATATATGACATGTCTCAAAAGAATAAACACAGAAATTGTTAACACAAAAGTGTCAAGATAAAAGACATCTGGAATGACAAAGTGCTACAGAGTAATGTTGTAAGGCAGTTCGTAATAAAACAAATCAGTGACTGTTATCCCAAAATGCAAAACTTGAGTGGCAACATTAAAATTATAAAACTTTACTCCGTCGAATTTTAGCAATTTTTGTGTTACTCTGCTATTCGTTTCCGAACAGCAATGACAAAACGACCTCTCATTAAAAATTATATTGACAACCATTTGTGAATAAATTTAAAGCATTGAATAGTAGCATTGAACAGCCCTGTTAAAAATAAGAAATAGAAAGCAATTAAACTGCAAAATTTCCAATTGATTTTCTTAAAATGAATAATTCGTCAATTGAATATGGCTTTTAATCGCTGTATATAGCAATAGCAATTGTTTTGACGTTTCATGGTGCAGTCTTTTCCCCAAGAAATAAGGATTTTTCAGAAATACATAGAATTAGAGACCAATAAAAAGATACAAAAAAATTAAAAAATATTTGTAGACATTCGACTGCTTTTCATTTCTTCCAACTGACTTTTCTTATTACTTTTTCTTTACAGGGAGAGTAATGTTCTAAACCCTTTTGCTTAATAGATTTAACTAAAACTAATTGTATTCAGTTCATCCCAATTTAAACATGTAAATTAGTTTTCGTAAATGGATGAAATAGTTTAAATTACTTCTACCGTGTAAATGCATTTTATGGGTGTATGCCTCATTTGTTATTTAAATGTATACTTAAAATGTACATATGTTTTCCAAATAAAATGCTCTCATTTCCAACAAAATTACAAAAAGCGATGTTAAAATTTACAAATAGTTACAATTTATAAATAATGAAAATTGTATCTTATTCCTTATAAAACAATAATTTAATTAAATGAAAATAAATGAAAATATTATTGTAAAAAAACTATTTTCCTGGTATCCCTATTCAATTAGATATTGGTAATCACATTTCAAACTCATTAGTTTTTGGATCCCAATGAATCCTATTCCTACATGATATTCAATGAAAGAAATCTTTACATTAGATATATCAGTAGACTGCGGATTTTTATACATTAATTTTTTTATGGAATTCTGTTTCCAAATTAAAAATATATGTCAGTATTGTAACATACAATCGTTTACAGAAGTTATTCTCAAACATGCAAGATTTATCCAAGGTTTATGCAAAATAAAATTACATTATTCTAATGATTTTTGGTTTCAGAAGGTTATAAATAAATAAATAACATAGTACATGTGCAAACGTTTTATTTTATAATTAACCAGTGTAATTCGTGGTAAAAATCAACTTCTCCATTTCGATATATGTTCAATGAATTCACAAAATAAGTGTAATGATAATGAACATAAGCTATAATGATACTATTCAGATTCTATACTGAATCAAATGTAAATACCTCACATTGATCGACCGAAAAAATATCAACAGAAATAGAATTAAGTGTATTCGCTTGTCAACCCCGATAGAACAAGATGTATATTATACGTATATTAGATGGACATTCATACATAAAATAGATATATACATATAAT
>JABFPB010001781.1:0-23306 GCA_022817645.1 Ceratoteleas bidentatus
AATCCATACTCTTGTCGTATCCTTGCCACACATTTGCCGTATCGTTGCCTTTCGGTTGCCTGATGGTTGCCAGACTGCTTGCCATACTCTTGCCGCACTCTTACCTGACTGATTGTTTTCACGCGGATAATTGATAAATTAAATTATAAACTTTAGGTTTGTTAAACCACCTGAAAGTTTCCGATTTGAGATTCATTAAAAAAATGATTTATATGTTCATTATTTTTTAATCCCAAGAATATAACCAAATAAAACATGCAAAACTAAATAAAACATGGGAAAACATGCTCCATACGTTACATTTTCGCGTACATATTATATTCCCACACATTTTACATATTTAATCTCTACACACTGTTCATCTCCACATACAAATCATCTCCACATCAAATTCATCTTCGCATACACTTCTTTTCCGCATACATTTCATCTCTGTTTACATTTCATCTCCACCCACAATTTATCTCTACATACATTCATTTCCACATATACATCATCTCTACATACAATTCTTCTCCGCAGACATTTCATATTCCCGCATATTGCATATACGCCACATATTTTATCTTCAGAATCTCTTAAACCCAATTGCAACCCATTTTGGGTTGCAATTATTGAAAATAATTAAGTCGCTACCATATGAATCGATATGATACCGACTTAAGGTCACATAAGTCGTTATTTTGTTCGGAGACAATGATTTTGCAAAGTACACGTCTGTCGCTATTCAATCATCAAAGTTGTTAGATAAAGTTAGATAAAGTTTGATAAAGAATTTGCATGCGAATTGCACGCAAAATGCATGCGAATTATATGCGAATTACATGAAAAATGCATGCAATATGCATGCGAATTGCATGCAAAATGCATGCGAATTGCATGCGAATTGCACGCAAAATGCATGCGAATTGCATGCGAATTTCTTGTAAAATGCCTGCGAATTGCTTGCAAAATGCATGCGAATTGCATGCAAATTGCATGCGAATTGCATTCAAAATGCATGAAAAATGCATGCGAAATGCATGCAAATTGTATGCGAATTGCATGCGAATTTCTTGCAAAATGCCTGCGAATTGCTTGCAAAATGCATGCGAACTGCATGCAAATTGCATGCGAACTGCATGCAAATTGCATGCGAATTGCATGCAAAATGCATGCAAAATGCATGCGAATTGTATGCGAATTGCATGCGAATTTCTTGCAAAATGCCTGCGAATTGCTTGCAAAATGCATGCGAATTGCGTGCCAATTGCATACGAATAGCATGCGAATTACATGCGAATTGCATGCGAATTGCATGCGAATTGCATGCGAATTGCATGCAAAATACATAGAAATTATATGAGCACATGACAAAAATGGTGCCTAATTATTTACGTTTTTCATATATAGAAAGAAAAGAATTATAGTTAATAAATTTGATTAATCAATGAAGTTATGGGGGATTCATTCAATTAATTTAAATATTCAGAAAAATATTAGATTTAAAAGGTTTCCCAAAAAACGTATTTTTTCTACGAAGAACTATGTGCCGATCAGTGCAAATCATTTTGCGGTCATAAAATCGATTGATCAATGTTTGACTACGTTTGACCATTTCACAAAAATTAATGGTCAAACGAATTAATTAATGGTTAAACTCATTGTGACTCGATCCAAAACTAGATTTCCCAAAATAATGTTTTTTTTCTACGAAGAACTATGTTGCGATCAGTACAAATCATTTTGCGGTCATCAAATCGATTGATCATCGTTTGACCCCGTTTTTCCATTTGCCAAAATTCAATGGTCAAGCTAAATATACTCACTATGACTTGATCCCGAGCTAGGATGACCAAAAAATGAAATTTTTCTAATACGCGCTTTTATGTGTCTAATGGATGGTCGAATTTGGTCAAACAGTGGTCAAATATATGGGTTGATCGAGTCTACACGTAAAAAAATATTTGAACAAGTAAACGTCAAATGGCTGAAACAAATGAACGTTTAATTCAGTCAGGTAAACATTTGACTGAATCAGTGGACTTGAACTAGGTTTTTTCGTTTACTTGTCTCTATATCAGGTAAATATTTACTTGAATTTGGTGAACTTTTTTTTCCGTGTATCATATATCAATTTATGGTTTTTTCGTGAAGTTAGCCCCAAAATATGCTATGCATTATTTCCGAATAAAGTTAAGCGGTAAAAATATATTAATGGGTGGTCATAAATGGTCAAAAAAATGGTCAAACGACCACTGATAGGCCGATTAAAAATTTTGAATTTTGGGGGCTAACTTCACGGACCTCCGAATGCGAGAAAACAAAAAAACATAATTATTTTAAATATTCTTGTCCAGAATGAGGTACGGTGTTTTGTATCATTAAAAATATTCAGAAAAACTCATAATTTTGGATACAGAATCGCAAAGGCAAGAATTCAAAGTATCAAACAAAATTAATTTTTTGGATTTTTCATGATTTTTTGGTAAAAAAATGTGCGTAACTCAAAATTATGTGTATAGTAGCATGATATTATGGTTGAGGCATGTTTTCTAGTCGGTTTTGGATGCACCTTCCGGATAAGAATCCACGGAGCGATTCCTGTAATTAGTCGCTTCGTCTAGCAGAAATCGGTCGTAGGTGAGGTATGATGTAGCAACGGAATAAACAAGCCCAAGAAGCGGAGCAAATTCCGGGACTGACATCATTCCAGTGAGATGCGGCGATAGGTTGCGAAACTCGGAAGTATGAGTGTTGTTACTCGAAGACATTGTTCAAATCATATAAAGATTCGGAAATAATGCATAGCATATTTTGGGGCTAACTTCACGAAAAATATGATGGAGTCCAAGCAGAAGGAGTTGTATTGATGTATAGATTTGTAGGTCGTGCTAACCAATCCGAGTTGATGACATGTTAGACGAGCGCTGTCCACGAAGGCAATCGTATATGAATTTTTGCGGAAAGCGATAGGGCGTTTATCTCGTGATATTATTTCGCTAGACGTCTGTTGAAAGTGAAAAGAATGACAGTTTCCTCGTAGCGTTCGAAGGACGATTACATTTGATTTAGGGAGCGCGCAGTTTCGAAAGAGAACCGTATCAATGGAGGAAAATAAAACGGCTGCAACGGGCGCGCTGAGCCGAATAAATATCCAAAATTATTTAGGCGGAATAACTGGAACGGATCATCGGAAATTTAATTACGCCGGGTCGGGCTTGAAAAAAGGCTATTAATCAATATTGAATCAATTTTTCGAAATAATAGCTTCGATGTAAAGGAAGAATCGGATTGATTTATTGCGCATGCCAAGGCCGCCCCAAATTTGACAGACACCGATTGTTATTCATGACCGCGTGAATTATTTGGTAAATTGGGGAGCTGTTTACCAAAAAAACACGAGCGGTCATTCACAATACTCAGAATTGGCGTTGCTGATGACGAATCGCGCCGCTTCGTTGTCCGTCAACTTAATGACCTGTCCGACATATTGTCTCAAAAGATGCGAGTAATATTTAATTTCCCTTGCGCGGAAGAAAAGCCGCAAAAACAGGTCGTAGGGAAACGCCGAATCGATCAATAACGTGCGGCATCAATTTATTCCAATTTGATACGCTCGCATGAATTCTTGATAAATGTAAGTGTAACCTTAGCCTTCCCACGTATTCGGTTGCCTTTACGCGACCGTAAAGCGTCCCATTACTTATTATGACGCGCAAATTTTCATACGGCATGCGCACGGCGCAAACATGCAATTTTGTAATTCGGCAAATCGGCGAACAATGTGCGTTAATTTTACAACAATCGAGGCTAATATTAAGCCGTCATAAATGTTTTGCTCGCGTATTTCATGCCGCTAAAAACGCGGTGTATCGCGTTGCCGCGCAATTACAATTTGCGCGTTTCACTGGCAAACATAAATCGGCGAAATACGAGCGCAATTGAATCCGCGCTCGAACCACACCGGGACGACCCTTCTTTCGCAACATTTGATCGCTCATAACTAATAAACGCGAAACAGCCGTGCGATGCGATGGAACGACGACGCATGACTCAGGGCGCAGGTATTCCGCGCGATAAAAGCGTTTGCTTTGGGAATATATACACTCGTTGGAATCAGTGTCTCCGTAACATCGTGATAAGGTCGCCGCGACGGATAGTAATGGCGCGTGCATCCGCCACTGGGAGCGAGGCTCGCATTCGGAGAATCTTAGGCAACGCAGCCGATTTTGCTGCGATCGTTTTACGATCGGCGAAACGAGCAACGACGATTGTTAACGGAACAACGGGGGACGGGCGCGCGAATCCGGCGCGATTTCCACAGTCCCGCCGATAAGAATCGGCAATAGTCCGACGTTGGTCAAAGGCTCACGTTAATTAACCGAAAGTGTCACAGTCGTTTCTTTGATTTTTCGCGCTTATCTCGCGTCCCTTTTCGTGCGCGATCGTATCGTTTACCAGCGGGATTTGTGACTGTCCAATTTCCGACCGAAGAGTTCCCATAAAACACTTTATTTTCGTAAGTCCCCTAAAACCCAATGCTCAATATAAAACGCTCGCTAATTTATGTGCCGGCGATTGTGCGTTAAACAATTTCTGTCAGTTTCAATCTCCATAAAAAGCAGTCGATGCGCGGGCCGCGTTTTTTACTGCTCATTTGTAATCCATTATTTAAGAGCTCGTAACTAACTTTGGCCAGTTAGTTACGATTGGGACTATGTTAATTAACTGTCGAATGAGACAACCTGTCGAAATTGACTGCCACGCTCTTTTCCACGCTTTACTTCGGCCCTTCGTAAGTTTGTTTACTTAAATTTTGTGGGACTTTAGTCGAAAGGGGTGCGTTCGGACGAACGCATGAATGAATGCAGGCACTGTGCGTGTTTGTTGCTCGCAAAACGTGTAATCGGCAACGGCAAAAAACCGGTCTATCGTTCTAAATGATCGGAGTTTTTTACTCGCGCATAATGCCGTCGATGCCGAGCACCGGGAATAAAACATTATAACGTTTGAGAAGCGCCTTTTAGTGTTGTCGAGCAAAGTTTTCTCGAAAGCTTGATCCTATCTTGATAATTACGCGTAATAACTGCTAGCGTGAATGTAGTTCTTTGTCCGACGCTCCCGTGCGTGGCTCGTATATCAGGTCAGCGCCAAGCCATTACTCCAGAAGAAAAGTGTATACAGCCGAAACTGAAGATCGCCGAGCCAATCGTTCTTTTATCGAATACACCCCAGGCGATGAAAAATCAATTGTAGTCGGCAAAGATTGGTTCGTTGAATACAGTTTTACGACAGCGCAACAATAATACAATTTACAACAAATATTTACATATTAATGTGCGATCCACGCACATTAATATGTAAATTTTGTTGTAAATTGCTCGATTCATGTCCAAAAAAGATTTTCCACGTTTAATTGCTGTCAGAAGGGGAAATTTACAAACAATTAAAATGCTAGACAGTTGAATCGTCGACATACGTTTACGCCGAGCAATGTTGAATGCAAGGCGTACGGGGACCCAAATTAATAGCAAGTCCACTTTCAAACGTGACGGCGCTTCTTTTGCCCATTTGGCCCAGCAAAAGACGACCGAGCACTGATTACAGCTCTTAATTGCAAGTATCTTGAAGTTTTTAATGAGCCTCTTAGCGATCCCGAGGACGCATTAAAAATGACGCTACATGCCACTTTCAGCTTGTTAAGGACAAACGGCTAGGCGAAATTAAAACCACGCAACGCTCGCTTGGATAGCCGGGCTTTGAAAATGGAGCAAGAATGTTATTAACAGCCCACTGCAGACGCAAAGAAAAATCAAAACTTCTCGGCCCAGCCGAGAAATGTTACTGCAAATGGAAGGTCCCGGGCGCCCGTCAGCTTTCAGCGGCGGTATTAATTGCGGGACGTTTAACGGCGAAAAAACGCAGCCGCTCGTTCATCAAAGTATTAGTAAACAATATTCAAAGGGAACACTTCCGGACTTGGTCGGTCCCGGTTGGTGTACGCGGGTTTTGTATTCTGCGTTTTTCTCGCGCTTCTTTTTCACAACTTTTAAAAACAAGTTTCTGCACCTGAGATCGAAGTGTTTGCTTTATCTCGATCTTCGTGGGCTAGGTAAAAAAATTACTACGCACGCAAGGATGACCACGGAATATTTATAAGATCCTGCCTTCTCCGACTCCTCGAGATATTTTTCTTTTCCACGGCGGCCGCCGCCGTTTCCCCGCGGCGTAACGATTCCTTAAGTCCCATTAAATTCCGCGTTCGAATGATTATGCCATCATACAATTAACTTTTCGGCCGAATTCGTCGGAGCCATTAATAACGCTAGTAAAACGCTTGTTGAAGTATCAATGTACCAGCCGGAGAAATACTGCCCTAATTATATTCCCCAGCGTCGTGAAAGTCGCTAAGTACGAATGCATTTTGAAGTGCGCCGTGCCAAGCGAAAATAATTTGGCCGCCCCGACAATATCGTCGCCAATTTAAGAGCCGTCGTTTTTCCGAATTCAAGCGAAATTTCGCCGGGCGCGCGCTCGTTCAAACTTTTTTCATCTACCCGAGTCCTGGACGACTTGGGTGGCCCTTGGTTAGGCATTAGATAAATAAAAATAGTTAACCATTATTCTAAACACCGGAACACCCGCGTCCTGAGCGTCACGCGGCGAAATTGAAAAATAATAAATTTCGCGCCGCGCCCTGTTATTTCTCGTAATAGAGCAAGCAATCGCACGAAACTAATCTCGACTTTTTCGCTTCATTGCAGAAGCAGTTATGAGAGTTCGATGATTGCTGGCTCCCGGACTAGCATCACCATGGACTACCTGCTGCAAACGTGCCTCATTCTCTACACACTAATATCCTATTGCCACGACGGATACGCTATAGACATATGTAAGTTAACGAGGAGCATTATTATATTAATCTTATCGAAGTCCCGAGAAATACGCCACGCAATTTGCCCAGCTCATTTGCCCAGCATCTTTAGGTGTTCCGCGGAGGACTGGAAAAGTTTTATCAATAAAGTGGCGGCACTATGTCAAATTATGTTTAAGTGAATCGAATTGAAAAGCCGCAACATTAAATTTCTTCGTATTTTCAATTGTAAATTTAGCTTGCATGTTATACTTACTTAAACTGAGTAATCACTTCAATACCATTCGGTCTGTATACAAACTGCTTGTATGCAAATAAAATTTTTTTTTTACTTCACCAACATAATATTGTGCCCAGATGACAAACAGATCTTCAACAAAATCTTGTATTCATATTACCTTCGGGTAAACAAACTACTGTTTCCATATTTCTAACACTGTATATCAAGCAAATTCTAGACAAACAAGAATTTTTCATAATTTAATCAATCGCCCATGTAGAAAGTCACTCCGTTTTGGTACCGAAACAACTCCGGTGACCGGGGTGATCGGGCCGGAATGAGGCCCGAAATGAAACGCGCTACGACGTCGCAACGACATCGGCTGCAACCAACGCCAGACTTCGACTTCAACCCGTGCCCGGACTCACTTCGGGCCCGTACGGAGAAAAATGTTAGCTTTGTTTTGGGTGTGACAACCAAATTTTGGTTGCCACTACCAAATTTTTCTCCGTGCGACTTCTGACATGCATGTTTACGTGCCTATTTCAGGGCTCGTGGCGAAGTCGGAATCCAGGCCCGTGGTGATATCGGAATCCGGACCCGTGGTGATGTCGGAATTCGGGCCCGTGGCGATGTCGGATTCCAGGCTCGTGGCGACGTCGGAATCCGGGGTCGTTTCGGACCCGAACCGACGTCGGAGTCTGGCCCGGGGCGGCGTCGGAGTCCGGGCTGGGATTGAAATTGAAATTCGGGATGGATCCCGACCGTGGTCTTTGCGATGTCGTAGCGCGTTTCATTTCGACACCGAACTGACGTCGGTATAAAATCTGACTTCGGGCCCACATTTTTTCTCACGTGGGATCTTTCTACCTGGGCGACACGATCAAAATCCATCTTTAGATAACCTGTTCTAAAGAAACTGTTTCTTAATCCATTTCAACGCAACTTATAGCTGGATGGTTCAAAGCCCAAATTCATTCCAGAGTCATTCGCGCAAACAGCCGATAGCCGGAAAGTGATCTTGCAGGCGGCCAAAAATTCGCGCGCACCCGGTGCAATCGATCTGATGTGCTTCAGTTTCCGGCCGAGCGCGATTCAGTGACCCGTAATTCGTACAAATGCGGCGCCGAACTGCCGTAGATCTTCGGAAAGAGCCGGTCGCATTCCGGGTACGTGCGAACGAGTTGCGTCGGTACAAGCGAGCGCGCGCGCCGTCTTAAAACTCGGAGGAGTCTGGCGAACTCTTCTCGCGGATCCTTTGCAAGTTTGCCTCAATATTTACCTGACGTTCCGTCCCCGGCGAAATCAATGGCATGGTAACCAAGCGGAGCAGAAACGAACCGAGGTTTAATGTAAGCGCCGAGCGTGATGCGCCTGTGTTTTCGTCTGCTTTACGGGCATTAGAATTATAGCTGGTGGTGTAAATGCTAATCCCCCGTTATCCGAAGAACGCCGGCAGCGCAAACAGTCGGTAGATTGATTTCTTTCTCGTTTGCCCGGCGCGTTCGTTTTGCGCTCTTTGCTCGCTTTTTCAGACCGGGCTCGCAAATTACAGGCGACGGGCCTAACCTCGGCACCGGAGCGATGCCAGCAAGTGGATAAAATACCACATGTCAGGGTACGCTTGAGTGGCGTGGCGTTAATGATTCGCATTGTCTCGAGCAGTTATAACGGTATCGATGTTTCTCGGCGACCAGCACGATTGCGACGTGGCTTCACGCTGCACCGGACCTCATAACTCGCACCAATAAAGACACCGCGTTTTTGCTAGCTCGATAACCACCAGACCTTTCCACCGGAGGGACAGGAGTCGTGGTCTTTACTTCACGTCGGCATCCCTCCAACGGAATTCCACGTTCTATTGTTCTCATTTCAATAACACCAACATCCAAGAAGCGCATCATTACCGTACCATCCCATTAACCCGGAAGATCGGTTATCCTCGAGACAGAGCTAAGCCTTGCTGCTGCACAAAGTACACACATTACTGCATCTCCCTCGCAAGATTCCAGTTACCAACTCGGAATCAACAATTTCCCACGTAATAAAGGCCCGATAAAAGTGTCCCCGTGCTGCAGTTAGGGGTCCATTTTCCATAACTTCTCATCATTGCCGCCCGACGAAACCAAACCGACCCGGACCGCGTCGCCTTGAAACAAAATACCCCGCACAAACCACGGTTTTCGTAAACAGTCAAATAACACCGCTGCTCATTGTTCTACGATGTCGTAGAAGATTCTAGGATGACGGTTTGCGTAAACTGATACCTTGACGCATCAAACTGAAAAGGAAAAATTACACATTTTTTTCAATGCGTCCAATTCAATCATATGACTACCGCGCAGTATTCGTCTAAGCCCGCTCACAATTGCATTATACGTATTTGGCGTTGCGCGCCGGTATGAAGAGGACTACGGCTACCCTTGCAATTGTAGAAACAAAATCGACGAACATATGAGAAATGCGATCGAGTTCGCGGCACTTTGCTGCGATCGATAATGACGTCCAAATGGCTATGTTGGCGGCCCCCCGCGGCTATTGAACCTACAAACTTTTCGTCTGCGGGTGCGCATAAATTGCCGATGTTAATGTCACCGGCGATACATAAACATGTCGTACGTCGTTCGCATTGCGGCGCGCGCGTGTCTTGCCCTCTTATACCAATTTGCGGCCATGTATGTACACGAGCATTAGCATGTTTGAGTGCGCGTGTTTACAGGGAGCCGCAAGTCCGGCGCCCGATTGGTGTGTACATAAGTGCTGAGCACACAAACGCTCGCTGCAATTATTCGGCGTAGGCCAAGTGCGTCGGAGGGGCACGTTCCTGCGAGATGCGAGGCTTTTTTCCACCCCGAATCGTAAAAGTCGACCCCAAAGGAACGATTTACGAGCGCGAGCAGTGGCACGAAGAAAAATGTTAATGTTGCGAAGTATTGCCGGTTGAAAGAAGAAGCTACCTTTATCGCCAGGACGGCCAACTCGCGAAGAAGTTGCCGCTGATTGAATCTGTACATTGAACATCATTTAATCGCAATTGGGCCGCAGTATCTCAGCACCATGGATTTATCGTCAGCGTTATGGCGGCGGCGAAGTATCGAATGGTAAACAATTAACTGAAAAAAGGGAAAGGATGGGCGAAAGGAGCGAGCCTGCAGCGCATTAATTCAGTTACTCGCGGGGTCCGTTTGCGTTTAGCGATTTGTTCAGCCGAACAATGCGGATCGCTTTAATCATTCGCTCAGTCGAGCTCGCGGAAACGAGCCGGGACAAAGCACGACGACGTCCAGTGAATGCCATCCTGTCCTTATTACTTAACAATTCGTCAACATTTTTGCGCGTTTCCTCTTGCGAACGCGCCTATTGTGCCGGTCATCTACTTAACACGCATTATCGTTGCGAACAATGCTCGCGTACGAGACGTGCATCGCGCCCGCGACACCGAAAAATAAAGACGTTATTCAGCGCCAGACAAAGGAGTGTGGCTACACACCTTTTTAAGCGTAACGAGCAAATAAATGACGGAACAAAAAAGTGCGCATATTAAATCACTGCCTGCTTGTCGGGGAACAAGCAGGCAGATTCAGGCTGAGGCGAAGATATTGTCGAGCCATGTACGTCGGAAGTGGGAAGTCGAGGGGTCATTGGAGCAGTTTACGTTACGATATTTCATTGTGGGATGGAAGAAGACGTTGTATATTTAGACTCAATTTCGCCTCGGCTGGGGACCAAAAAATGGGATACGATCAACGGGCGCCAAGTACTAATTCGTTTAGTTTAGTCGCATCTAATGACCGCGCGAATAGCTTGGCGGGATCTGCAGCATTCAATCAAACTGCGTCATACAAAGCTTAAAGCGAGTCGGCCGATTCAGACGTTCGTTGGCGCAAAATGAATCATAAATACGAATACTGGCGAAATGAACGGCGCGGAGGCTGCGATAACGTCGTTTAATTGAGCCCCACAGTCGAAACCGTAGCAAAACCGCGTAACAGGCAGGACCAGCTGCGGTATGGCATGTCGTATATTCGTAGAGGCATGTGTGTAACGCGGGTTCACGCGTGCAGTAACCCGACCACGAACAGCCGCTCATCGACCGCGTTACCACGTTCCTATACATCCGTCGAGCATCGGCAAGTGCGAGCGAGACAGCGGCATCGCTAAAACTCCCTGGGCGCATTGTCACCCCGACCAAGCACACACGTTTCCGCTCCTTCCACGTCTCCCTTTCCAATTATGCGGCTCCATTAGAACAACCGAAATACTGGAATTATCGTTTCATTTGGCTTCGACGCCAGTATTAACATAACAACGACACGATTAACAGCTTGCGACGGTCCTCAGATCGTTCTGATTTAAACTTGATCATTACCGTTTACCGGGCTCAAGTGACCGTTGTATGGATTCTATTTTCGACGCGCTTACATCGATCGAGCGAATCGACGAACGTCGAAACGGTTTTTCATCCACGCCATGAAACTCGACAAATTGTTTACTGTTACGAGGGAATGCCCGAGATTACGAGAGAAAGGTCAACGAAAAAATAAATTCCACAATTCCAAACTGAGTCTTAACAAACTCCGACGAGATAAGACGGAGTCACACAGTTATTTCTTTTTTTCCCACTCGTGTTTTTTACTCGTTGTGTTTCTTTTTGCCCTTAAGCCGGCTTATGTCCAAACGTAGCAATTTCGCGAGGCCGGTAATTACCACGCGCGGTTTGCGTGGAACAAATTATTGGAGGCGTCATTTTTCTTCCTTTTTCCCGAGTAACTATCGCTCGGTCTACTTCGAGCCAGGCCGCCACACGATAATTAAGTGTGAACCGATATTAAACAAATAAATTACAGAACAAGGCCGCGATCGATACCGCGACATATTATCTACCCGCGAAAGAATGCCATCAAACGCTCGGGCAAAATGGTTCCGAGAATTTTCGTCCAGTAACAAGTCTATTCCTATTTGCGCCACAAACAGCTTGATTATTTTAGATGACTATCCTAAGATTGTCATGATAACTTCTTCCTCCGTGTTTTCCAAAATGCAAACGTCAAATTCAACTTACGCCACCAAGCATAAACAGTCACGCGATTAGAGCCGTCTCGATTGCTTTCCCGATATCCTGATAGTTAAGGCTGGACAAAGGCATGAACGCCGTCTACGTGCATGTTACAAAGACATTATCTCGCGTGCTGTTTTTCTTTTTCGATGCTTTTTTTCCTCGCGTTCCTTCCGTTTTTGCGTCGCGCACCCAACGTCGTACATTGACAATGAAATTAATGAAGCCTTTAATGATATTTTATGACGCGAAATTGATGGTTGCATTACTCGTATTTCCGCACACGATTTGACTCTTTAGCTCGCTTTTCTGAGCCATTCTTTGTTGCTGAGGGCAAAATCAATACGCGCTCTGCGAGTCCGGTGAACGCCGCTAAGCAAGCCCGTGTAAATAATTATTAAACGAGCATCTATCGATCTTGACATCGAGTACAACTAAGTTTCCAATTATTGCCGCGTTCAAAAATCTCGGGTATACACTACATTGCAAAGTATTTGCCGAGGGTAGTAGCACTCGAGGGCAGAAGTGGTTCCGACTTGAAGCACTCAGGCACAACAATCTGTAAGAATCGCGTCCTCGAAAGGCCCCGGTGGCTCGTTCGTAAAACAAACGACTCATGAAATATATGAAAAGAGCGTTCGTTTCGGATTCTGAGAGAAAGAAGACACATGAAGTGCAATAATCCCCGATTTGAAAATACATTTCGAGGGATAAGCCCCGGTTCGGCTGTCGATACGAATCGCTTTTTCGCAAATCCAATTCATACGAGGAGATTTTTGTGACGGAAAGCAAACATAATCTTGTTTTATTAAAACGTGTACGCGATTTCATTCAATCTGCAATTTTTTTCATCTGACGTCAGATTTATATTTAGATTTAAACGCGGCCGTACATGGTACGCCGTGTTTTTTGCCGAAATACAAATCAGTTAATACCGGTGTTTAATTAAATTCTCTCGTCGATTGTGCCGTGAAACATACATGCAATTATTATTATTTTAATGCCGAGAATTCAATTACGCGGCGTCGAGTACGTTCTCGTATTTCGCGACTCAATCGCGTGACATCGACAGACTCGTGTGACGTCTTTACAAAACCCGAGACACAATTTGCAACCAATTACCACACTGTTTCTTCAAAGTAGGCGTGGCCTTACGGCCGGCCAAGCCCATGGTTGCGACGCGAAAAATTAATTTCATTAATTCACGAACTCGAGCTCTTAATCCTGAAGCTCACAAAATAATTACACCGCACTGCATGCGAAATGGAAATTATCAACCGTAAAATAAGAGCCATGACATCATCGCCGTCATTTTTCTAGTTAGTTCGGTTAACGTTCACATCGCCGACTTTTCCGCCTCTTTTATCGGAGGCCCGAAACCAAATAGCTCCGCACAAACAAGAACCGCGTAAATGGATGCGGCAGTCCATTATTTTGAATTATGCATCCACAAAATTGTGTATTTAGCGACGAGGGGAAAAGTGTGTTGAGTCAACAAAGTCGCTCTTAGGCGGAGGGTTCGCCCTCGCACGAGAAGTTGATTTCGCGCACGAAATCAGAGAACCCCCTGGCGGAAAGGATGCGCGTAAAAGTAGTGCTTCCGTTCCGGCAGCCGCCGCGGCGCCAGTCGGAAGACGCCGCTAGGCTTTCGTCTTCGTCGCTCCCTTTCTTGTCTCAGTCCGCGATGTTCACCTCAGCTATCTCTTGAGATTAACCTCCTTTGAAAACGCGAAAATGACCCCGATTATTTTTACAAAGCGCCAACTTATCTCGCTGCCGTGGTTCCGAAATTAATCTATTAACACCTGCATGCAAGAAAGCCCGTGCGAAAGGATTCGCGATAACAGTTTCCGTTTTTCCGGCAACTATTACCGCGGCGACACCCGCCGGCGTCGAAATTATCCGTCGGGATTCAAATAAACCGGGATCTCGACATTCAAGCTATAAAATAAAAGTTCGGTAATTAGAAAAGTCGAACTGTGCCCGTTTCAGCAGCTCGCGCTGATGTCATCCGAGACATCGCGAGCCAAACGAGAGCGTTGTTCGCGCAAAATAATTTATCATTAAACACGAAGTAGAGCTCGTGATTTAAAGTCCCGCGAGCAATTACCCCGAATGGCAAGAAGCGTTCGTCCGCACGTGAAAGTTCCCCGAGCGGCGCTGGCCCTTAAGCAAGTCGCGATTTATGCTTTAATTTCGCGCACTAATAAAGCAAGGTCGCCCAATATGTTTTTCGTTGGGTCGCCGCCGTAGTTAATTTATATTCGCGCCCGCGGACGAAGGATACATTCGGGGAAAAAGGCGCCGAGCGCTACCCAAGAAGAAAAAAATGAATGGCCCAGTACTGGCCAAGTACTGGTTGCCTGTGGATGGGGTTTTCTTATTGAACACTGATCAAACAGATTCATTGATTTTGGTATGCAAACGTACGATCAGACATCAATTGGAACATTTAGCGACTGATTATTGCCAGATTAGGGTAATAAGTCCCAAGAAAACGAAAAAGATTGTTGGACACTAACCACTGTCTGCCAGTACTGGTCCAGAACTCCTTTTTCCGCCTGGGTAGGCGCAATCATCAAAGGCCGATTCATTGCTTTTTATTTTTCGCCGCAAACGCGACTTTTTTTTTGCGTTTGACACTTTTTTTCGCGTTTCGCGCAACTTTCGATTGTTTCAATTGACGCGCGATTCGAAATTGCGCGTCTTGAACGCTCAAAAAACGCGTCAAACGCGAAAATGTCGCGTTTGCAGCGAGAAATAAAAAGCAATGAACTGGCCTTTGATAATAATATACGTGATGCAGCAGACGCGGCCGGAATTAAATCAGCCGCGCGGAAAATCTTGTTACGGAATGCGCGCGCTCGGCTCGCGCGATATAACTACTTCGAATGCGCGAAGCTCGAAGAAACGAACGGAATAGCGGATTGCCGAGTTTCCCGCTCTTGGTGTCCGCGATACCATCGCCGCGCATTATCAACATAATAGCCCGCCGACTCGTGCATTAATCAACGCATCCACATCTTTTGGGTGTTTCTTACTGCAACAGACTCTCCTTTCAATGTTATAATTTTCATGTGTCCCGTTAATCACAGTTTTCTGTGACGTGTGATTCATCTCGATCTGCACTTATACGTCTACGAGGCACGTTTGTGACGTGTTCTTCGCCGGAGATTTTACGGCGGGAGTCTTTTATTTCGCCGAAAACGTCGAGAATTCAATCATCTCGTGGCAAATTGCGAAACCGTCGGATGGGGATCTCGTAATCCAGTTTTTGAAATGGCCGGACCGATTTTTCGAACCGAAAACGAGGCGCCGTCTCCTCAAGTTCCTTATCGGTGCTCTCTTGTTCCCAATTCGAAAGCCCGAGTCTCGCAACTCGAACAACGTCACCCGCCGAGGAAAAGTAATCCCTGCGCGGCGAGGACGGGCTCCTAATCGCGGTAAACCGACCTGAAAAGTTTAAATCCCTGGCAACTAGTCCGCAGGAAGGGACGCGAACTTCGGGTGCGCCACTCCGTTAACGAAGAAATTGTCGATGTGCGCAGCCGAGCGACCGGACGGAAAACGACGAAGACGACGGAAGAACTGATTTCGAATTGAAAGTCCTGAAAATCCTAGTTACGCGATTTGCGGAACCAATTTTGGTCCAAGTTTCGGTCCCGTGTAAAGAATACTTGAAAGCCAACGGGACCGTTTTTGTCCGGGATTAAATTCATTTCGTGCATCTTTCGCGCGCTACTACTAATACGCTGTCGGGTGAATTAAAGGCGAATTTAAGGCGAATTTATTGTTTTATTTTGCGCGCGATGACGCGTAAGTTTCGCGACTAGACGCACCATTCCGTTCAACTCGGCCGTGCCATTGATCATAGTATTTTATTTTTTCATTCCGCGGCTAGATGCGTCGCTTCATATATGGCCCATATATGTTCATTTTTACCTGGACTTTTTCGGCCACGCGAATTGCCATAAGAAAGCGTGACCGCGCGTTCAGCTGGCGAGCGACGCGTTCAGCTGGCGAGCGACGCGTCCAGACGCAAAAGCGACTCGTCGAGCCGCGGAATAAAAAAACAAAAGAATTTATTGTATTATTTTGCGGGCGATGACACGTAAGTTTCGCGGCTAGACGCGCAGTTCAGTTAAACTCGGACTTGCGATTGGTAGTATGCTATTGTTTTTTCATTCCGCGGCTAGACGCTTCGCTTCATATATGGCCCATACATCGATACCTGGGTCGAATAAAGTGCCAACTCAAACTTGCAGTGAATAACGTACCAATTCAAAGCTTGGCCGAATAAGGTGCCGACCCTCATGTAACATTTAAAACTATGGCGTCCAGGGGGTTGGGGGAAGGGAGCTTATTCAGAACGCCAATAAAAAAAATAAAATATAACAAAATAATACAAAAAAGGGGAAGAAAAGAAAGGAAATTAAGGGAAATTAAATGAAATGAAATGAAATGAAGGGAAATATTCTATTTTTGTGTATTCATTTAAGGTGATTTATCAGCCAAACGTTATTAGATTAGTGTCTTTTCGATTTTTACTATTAAAATAATTTATTTTCAAAAAACGCATAGTAATTCAATGTGGGAGAATTGTTCAAGAGAAAATGAATGATAACAATTGTTTTGATTCACTCAGTTTTTGGAAGTAGATTTTAAGGTGACAAAAATCGTATTTCCAGAAATTACGCAATATAACAAAATGATTAACACATTTGTATGCTCTTCGACAATCTCCCACAAAAATATATCGATTGACTATAATATTATTTTCTAACAATCTATTTTAACAACGCAAAATAAAAAGACACTAACTCCGTGACTTTAACACTGATAAACCGCCTTAAGAACCCTAATTTCCTTTCTTTTCCTTTCCTTTCCTTTCTTTTCCGTTCCCTTCCTTTGCTTTCCTTTCTTTTCCTTTCCTTTCCTTTTCTTTCCTTTCCTTTCAGTTCCCTTTATCTCCTTTCCTTTCATTTTCCTGCATTTCTTTTAATTTCCTTTCATTTCCCGTTATTTCCTTTCATTTCATTTAATTTTCCTTTATTTCATTTCACGTAATTTCCCTTTATTTCCATTCCTTTCCATTCCTTTTTTTTGTTTTGCTTTTTTTGTTTTCTTTTTTTTTTAATTGGCGTTCTGAATAAGCCCCCTTTCCCGGACCCATCTGGACCCCATAGATTTAAACGTAACATGAGGGTCGACACTATTTTCGGCCGCGAACTTGAATCGGCACCTTATTCGGCCGAGCTTTGAATTGGCACCTTTTTCACTGCAAGTTCGAATCGGCACCTTATTCGACCGAGCTCTGAATCGGCACCTTATTCATCCGAGCTCTGAAATGGCACATTATTCGGCCGAGCTCTGAATTGGCACCTTATTCACTGCAGGTTTGAATCGGCACCTTATTCGGCCTTGTTCTGAAATGGCACCTTATTCACTGCAAGTTTGAATCGGCACGTTTTTCACTGCAAGTTTGAATTGGTACCTTAGTCACTGCAAGTTTGAGTTGGCACCTTATTCGACCCAGGTATCGATATGTTCATTTTAACCTAGACTTTCTCGGCCACTCGAATTGCGATAAGAAAGCGTTCAGCTGGCGAGCGACGCACCCAGTCGCGCGAGCGACACGTCCAGACGCAGAAGCGACGCGACTAGCCGCGGAATTAAAAAACAAAAGCCTACGACCAATCGCACGTCCGAGTTGAACGGAATTGCGCGTCTAGTCGCGAAACTTACAGGTCATCGCGCACAAAATAAAACAATAAATTCGCCTTACGACCAATGGCACGTCCGAGTTGAACGGAATTGCGCGTCTAGACTGAGAGAAATTTCTTGGGAAAAATGTTACATAATGCATTTAGCTTTCTTTAGTAGAGTTTTTGTAACTATTACAATAATTCCTATCAAAATTCCGGAATGATTTATCCAAAATTGTTGGTAACAATTACGAAAACTTTAGTAACTGAAGGCAAAATGGGTTTTGTTACATTTTTCTAGTAACGGTTACAAAAAAAATAGCAACTGTTACTAGACTTTTCTCTCAGTGTAGTCGCGAAACTTACGCAGCATCCGCGATACATCCGGCCGCCAGACGACGAATCACGAGTCGCGTTATAATCCATGCAGATGCAAACTGACGCGATTTGAGGGCTGGTTATAAACTTCTTTATCTGAGTATTGGGTTTGCGAGCGCTATGACCATCGACTGGTGCACCGTTTCCTCGCAGAGCCATGCAGAGTGCCAGACTTCGATTCCGTATTTATAGACATCCTGGAAAAAGAAGCGGCGTGGATATAGAGAAGAAGCGTGCCTCGGACGTAAGTTATGCGACGTGAAGCCCGGCCTAGCCACTCATTCCGCGGCCATAATTCTCCGAATTGACAGCCCCGAACGGAAGGGTGTGCGGCTTCCACCTTGTCAGTCCATTGGCGCAGAAAAGTCGGATGTCCGGAGATGCGTTCATCCCCCGAACGCGTCTGACATTGTCAGATTGATAACCACTTTTTTCGAGCACGTATTTATGCTTGATCCGCTTGGCCTGCGTTTCTATTCGTTTAAGATGGTTATATCATGAAGGATCGTATATTTCGTGTGCCAAATGAAAATATGGCCATATTAATTTAATCATGTATTATTATTTCATCAGAACATTAGTTGGATTGTTTCTTGGTATAATAAATGAGATGTCACAGTGATGTCACTTGCGCATCACATGCGACTGACATGCAACTCACAAGTGATACACAATTTCCGGCTCAGTGTGATGTAAATGTGACGACGCAGTCGTGATGTCACATTAATGCACATTTCAATCGCATGAATGTCTCAATTCCATCAGAGTCATATCGCATTTGTATTACAGCAACATCACAATAATATCTCATTACTATCAACAACGACAACAAATTACGGACCTACACTTGAGTACCGAGGTCGCCGATTCCCAGGCATTAGGGGCCGCTTCGGTGGCACCTGGCCTGTTGGTGAAGGTGGCCGGAACTACAACGGACAGTAACGAACCTAAGACGACTGGGGGTTCTGATCCCACTGCATTAGGGGCCACTTCGGGGGCACCTGGCATGGGTGACGACCAGACTAAGACGAAAACGGATACTAAGAAGGACAGGAGAGTACTAAGACCTAGCAAAAAGCACAGAGTGGCAAAGTCAAGGAAGACCTCGGACAAGACTGCGGTGGACAGTTCAAGTGAGACCAATACGGGCACAAAACGTGCCAAGGGACCGGACGACACTCCGCCACCAAGGGTCACGAAACGCCACAAGGTGGTGGATGACGGACTGACTATGGCACAGAGGACAAATCCACTAACGATCGTGGTCACCTCTGAGAGCTACCCGGAGGTTGCCCTCGACCAGGGACACCTCGGAAAGATGAGGGTCGCGGCGTGGGAGCTGATGAAACCATTGCCTCCTGCGCAGCGACCTCGGTTCAGAGAGTGTTTCTCTCGTGGAGGAGCAATCGTACTGACAGCGGAGAATGGGTTCACCAAGGACTGGTTTACCAGTCACTCTGGGACCATTCTGAGTGGATTCGGGGATAAGTTTAGGGTGGGAGGGGTTGAACTCCTTCAACGATATGTGAGGGCGACGGTCTGGCTCCCTCTGTGCGAGGCACAGGGGGATAGCTCGATCGCTGTCCTGGGGCGGTTGGAGGAGTTCAACCCCACGATCAAGACGGCGGCGTGGAAGGTCTACGCCGACGTTATGGGGAAGGGCAGCTTGGAGGAGGGAGAGGAGGAGGGAAGAACACTCGTAGTGGGCATTCCCGAATCCCAAGTCGTCCCGCTTGGCGCCCTACAATGCAGGCTCGTCTACGTGATGGGCCTGGTGACCGTCCATCTCGGTCAACAGGGTCAGCAGACGGGTCGGACGGATGAAAGCGTGGGCGACGGGGAGACGATCCCCACAACGGTGGAATCTGCTCAGTCGGATGAGCAGATGGAGGCATAAAGAGCTGGCCGCAGGTATCTCTCTCCCATTATGGTTGATACCAGGCTAGCTGTCTCACAAATCAACTTGCACCGCAGCAGGGACGCGGCAGCCATGTTGGCTAGGCGCTTGGCCTCGGTGCACACAGGGGTTTCCCTGATACAAGAACCTTGGGTAACCAAGGGCGCGGTTAGGGGGATCGGCTCTGGTTGCCAGCTGATTGTTGGGACGTCTGTGGATAGACCTAGGGCCTGCATTGCTCTGAGGGGGTTAAGCGGGGTGCCCCTTCTCCGTTTCTGTTTCAGAGATCTAGCAGCAGCGGCATGTGAACTCACACTGAATGGCAGCCGGACCACGGTCATCCTAGCTTCGGCATACTTTCCGCACGATGTGCCTGACGTTCCCCCCCTGGAGGTCCAGGGACTGATTGAACACTGTAGGATAAAAGGGCTGCCTTTGATCCTGGGATGTGATGCGAATGCCCACCACACGGTTTGGGGCAGTACGGATATCAACAGTAGAGGCGAAGACCTATTTGCATTTCTGGCGGGCACCGAGTTGGAGATTGCCAACATCGGTTGTGTGCCCACTTTCAGGAATGCTATCAGAGGGGAGGTGCTTGACCTCACCTTGGTCAGCTTCAGCGTTAGACGTTACATTGAGGAGTGGAGGGTTTCTGATGATCCCTCACTTTCTGATCATGCCACTATCCTGTTCAAACTCGGCTGTTCCCTCCAAGCCCCCGTACCGCACCACCTACCGAGGAGTACCAACTGGGACCGATACCGGATGTACCTGGAACGTGCACTGAGGGATTTTCCCACTTGCATTAGTACAGGGACCGACGTTGACGTAGCCACGAGGCTCCTCACAAGGGCGATTATGGGGGCCTACGAGAAGAGCAGCAGGGTGAAGAGGATCGAAAGGCATGGGAAGGTACCCTGGTGGAGCGAGTCACTTGATAGGCTCAAGAAGAGAGTAGGTAGGGCCTACCAAGTGGCAAGAAGAAGCGGAGACGACGTAAGATACAACGAGTGGAGAACACTACGCAATGACTTTAGGTCAAAGGTTAGGCTAGCAAAAGCTGCCAGCTGGAAAAACTACTGCGGGAGCATTGAGGCGGGTAGGGAATCCGCCAGACTAAACAGGGTCTTAGCATCCAACCCAGAAGCATGGGTCGGTGCTCTGAAACTGGATAACGGAGATGTGACAACTAATGAGGAAGAGACTTTAATATGTCTATTAAAGTCTAACTTCCCCGATTGTGTGAGGGAGGATTCAAATGAGGTACAGCAACAAGTTGGTGAAGATGTCCAAAGGAGTGGGAGGCGAGCTACCCCCGCCCACTGGGGCCTGGCCAGGGAAATTGTATCGCCTGGAAGGCTGGGGTGGGCCTTTGGTTGTCTTCACCCATACAAATCTCCTGGGGTAGACGGCATTTTCCCTGCCTTACTTTCCCAGGGCAAGTGCATTCTTCTTAAGCCTGTTATGGTGATATTCAGGGCGAGCATTGCCCTTAGCTACGTACCAAACAACTGGAAGCATACGAAGGTCGTCTTCATCCCGAAACCAGGGAGGCCTAGCTACCAGACGGCGAAGGACTTTAGGCCCATCAGTTTAACGTCTTTTCTCCTGAAGACGTTGGAACGATTGGTCCATAGGTACATAACGGACTTTCTTGATGCCAGATCTTTGCTGACGACAAGTCAACATGCGTATAGAAGTGGTTATTCGGTAGACTCTGCTCTTCATCAAGCAGTGTCAACAATTGAGGGGCAGATTGATCAGGGAGGCTTCGCTCTGGGATTGCTCCTCGACATTGAGGGTGCATTCAATCACACAAATACGGACATCATTTGTGAAGAGGTTAGAAGAAAGGGACTTCCCCCCCTTCTCGCCGAATGGATCAGAAGCATGCTGAGTAATAGACGTCTTAGCTGCGAGAGAGGGCTCACTAAGGTTAATGTCAGGGTAAATGAAGGATGCCCCCAGGGGGGGGTCCTGTCACCCCTGCTTTGGCTACTTGTGGTTGACGGACTTTTGAGGAGGTTGAGTAACAGGGGCCTCACTGTTGTCGGGTACGCCGACGACCTCTTCATTATCGCCAGAGGACCTTTTTTAGACACGTTGATGGAACTTATGCAGGGGGCAATTAAGGTAGTGGAAGACTGGTGTATGACTACAGGTCTAACCGTCAATGCCACAAAGACTGAAGTTATTATCTTCACAAGAAGATATAAAATGGAAAGAGGGCGACCTCTCATTATGTTCGGGAAAGAACTGAAGGAAACCTCGGAGGTCAAATACCTCGGGGTCGTGTTGGATTCCAAGCTAAATTGGGGTAGCCATGTGACTAGGGCGTGCAAGAAATTTTGCACGGCCCTGTGGCTATGCAGACGAGCAGTTGGACCAAGGTGGGGCCTTAGTCCTAGGGCTCTCCTATGGATGCTGGAAGCCGTACTCCTGCCCAGACTTATGCATGGGGCTGTGGTATGGTGGAAAGCGACTAACAAGAAAACCATTTTGGCTAAACTAGAGCGACTGAGGGGGTTAGCACTGAGGGTGATTTCCGGCGCTATGCGTACGGCACCAACCATGGCCCTAGGGGTCGTAGTTGGTGTGGCTCCCTTCGATCTCCTCATCAAAGCGATGGCGATCAGAACGGCTCTCAGGCTTTACTCGGGGAACAAGTGGAGGGAGGCCGGGGCTCATACCCGGCTGCCCCCGATTTTCCGAGGGCTGCGGAACATGGGGCCATCTGACCAGGCCTCGAATTATCTTATCTTCGATAAGAAATATAGAGTCAGCCTGAGTAGTGGAACCATGTGGGAGGAACGTGACAATGACATTCTGCCGAATAGCGGCGACATTTGGTACACCGACGGAGCGAAGAAGGCGAACTCGGTGGGCATAGGGATCTATAACAGAAGGGGAGGCTTCAATAGATTCCTTGCTCTCAAAGGCCATGTCGCCGTTTTTCAGGCGGAGATCACGGCCATCTATGAATGCGCGCAGGTTATCCTGAGCGAACGGATGGAAAGGCATAGTAACGGAGGCTCTGTCCACATCTGTACGGACAGCAAAGCTGCGCTACAGGCCTTGTCGAATACGAGTTTTAACTCCCGGTTAGTGCACATGTGCGCACTGACGCTAAATCAACTAGGCGGCAGGTGTAACCTACACCTCCATTGGGTGCCTGGGCATGCCGGTATTAG